>AYEL01075758.1:0-83052 GCA_000484575.1 Olivierus martensii
TTTTTTGTATTAACTGCCAAATTAATAATTATTTTTAAATTTACGCTACGGTGCCACCATCTATCGGATTAATAATTAATAATTTAAATTTAGGCTAAGGTGGCGCCATCTATTATTTAATAATTGAACTTTAATTTTTACTAATTTCCCGAAATTAAAAATTTGCCTTGGCCTGGAATCGAACCAGGGACTTTGGGTTACCGTCCCGACGCCTTACCAACTAGACTACCAAGGCATCGGGACGGTAACCCGAAGTCCCTGGTTCGATTCCAGGCCAAGGCAATCAGGACAGTAACCCGAAGTCCCTGGTTCGATTCCAGGCCAAGGCAAATTTTTAATTTCGGGAGATTAGCAAAAATTATAGTTCAATTATTAAATATTAGATGGTGCCACCTTAGCTTAAATTTAAATTATTAATTATTAATCCAACAGATGGTGGCACCGTAGTACTTATATATTTAAATCAGCATTTTAAAATAGAACTTCTCATTAATACTTCCATCATCATCATATTATAGTTTTAGATTCCAAAGATTCTAATTTTACAATAAATCTTCATATTCTTCAATTAAATAAACCGCTGGGGGAAATTTGGCTAGATTAGGATTATCTTCATATTCTTCAATTAAACATAATTTATGACAATTTAAATAAAACATATTTATTCATAATATTTGTAAGAACATTAAAATTTTCTGTAAAAATAAAATTTAATTTGATTATAAATTAAATAATATAAAATCATATTTTCAAAAAATTATATTTCAATGAAAACAGTTGATCCCAAACTTTCTTGATTTCAGAGATATGCAAATGCATAACTCTTAATTTTTATTAAATTTCCATAAAACAATAATGAAAAATTCAATAAGCAATTTACATTTTTGCAAAAATATTACTTATGACATTAAATTTTCTTATCTATGGATAAAGTAGGATCATAAATTTCATTTCACCATTTCATTTACTAATGCACCCATTTAATAAACCAAATTTAAGCATAACTGAATTTACAGTTTTTTAATTTATGTGGAATTTTTTTGGATGAATTAATCATATAAATACAGGATCTACTGTAATATAGAATATATGTGTATAAATTTTATTTATGAAAATGATAATGATTCATATCAATATTATAAGATATGAATTAGTTTATTACAAATAAGATTAAAAGTGATGATACATAAATAATTCATCAATAAAATAAATTCTATGCAAAAACATTAAAAGTGTTAAAGTTTCAATAAGTTTGCATTAAATTTCTTGAAAATATATTTTTAATTAATCTGTATTAAAATTCATCTACTTATCTGTCAACAGTAATGAAGAATAAAAATTCTTTAACATTTATATGACAATATCATTTCTTTAGATAAATAAATCATTGTTTAATCATAACCTATTGATTTTATTTGCCTTTATTTAATTTTATTCTGGTCAAATTTCATTGTAGAGAATAGAATTCCTGATTTTAATATTATATCTAAGAGAAATTGATAATTTGTTTATGAATTCTTACTTTATAAATACATTTCAGGAACAAATTTACTTGTAAAGTCAAGAACTACCTATATAACAATACTACTTTTATACAATATACTAATATACTCAGCCAAGCCCCATGAATAAATGTAAACCCAAGTATGGTAGGCAATTTCCAGACATTCTCATTGGCTCTGATTGAATGACTAATGAAACATGCAATTAGTGAAAGAGAAAGGCTATTATACAATATACTGATATACTCAGCCAAGCCCCATGAATAAATGTAAACCCAAGAATGGTAGGCAATTTCCAAACATTCTCATTGGCTCTGATTGAATGACTAATGAAACATGCAATTAGTGAAAGAGAAAGGCTATTATCTTAAAAACTTGAATAAAATGATATAATTGTAACAAAATACATATAAATAATGCTTTAAGAGGGAGAACAGATTAAATTATAAGCTGCATTGTTTTTCAAACAATGCAGCTTATAATTCAAACACCTAAGTAAAAAAACATGTATGCACAAATTTTTAGCATTCATTTTCTTAATTTACAATTGTGTTACAATTCCAAATGTGACTTATAATCATCAAGTCTGAATAAGAGTTACATTTCTGTCAGGTTGCCCAAAAGTATACAAGTATAAACTATTTTAAGCCTCAGGTTTAAGAAGGTATCCATATTCACCAAATGCTTAAAAATGGCTCTGTACCAAATTCTATCTGATCTGATAATTATCTGAAAAGATGCTGAGTGGAGAAAACTATCAACCAAACACTGTATTAGACAAGAAAAACTCTTCAACAATAGAAATGAACAAGTGATTCTTTATTCAGAAATGTAAGCTGAAGATAATTTCTTGAAAGCAAAACATTTCTCTATTTTAAGACATTAATTAAAACATTTCTACTGTTATAAAGATTACTTTTGCTTATTGATTATCATAATAATTGTGAAATGAAAAATCATGATGACATAACAATTCTGTGCACAAAAAAATATGGAAGCAAATAAAATTGTGCCCAAAACTTAGATTGGAAATACTGCAGGAAAGATTTAAATCATCATATTCAATATTAATTACTGTATGCACAAAATACATAAAATGCACAAAATATGTAGCCATGGAAAAGGAAATATATGAGAAAATTAATGCATATTATGTGATAGGGCAGTCCAGGCTTTGCTCAAGTTGTTTACACCTATGAAAGTCATCCAGTCTAGAGAGGACAGAAATCAAAGGCCAGGTTTGTTTCCTCACAAATTTTTCAAGAAGATTGTATTGGATCCAATCTTCTTGAAAAATTTGATCCCAGATCTTTGGATGAAATGACAAAGTGTTTTCATATGGTCAATTTTCTGTAATTAGCCAGATAAGAATTTATTCGGACAATGGCAGAACTGTCTCATTTCAGTTGAAAATTTGCTAATGTGATACAATCATAGGACTATTAAGTTCTGCTGCCTTAAATATTTAAATAATTAATATAATTTTTAGTTTACAATCTAAGAATGAAACATTAAATGAGGTTTGACTGTGAGGTACTGGAGACTCCAGACTCCCAAACAGCACTCCTTTGTTTTGTAGAAAAATAACAAAATAATTATATTTATAAAAAATTTTTTTGTAATTTTTAGTTTTTAGAAAATTTTTAAATTAGAAAATATTTTAGATTATAAACTGATAAAAGATTAATCATGACAAACCGAGAACTATAAACGTGGGAAAAGATCTCTCAGTTGTTTGTTCCTTGAAATGATTAATCTTATAAATACAATGAATTCAGGATTGTTAGAGAGAAAAGAATCAGAGATAGAAGTTCATAATTTGGAAAAGCTACAACAGAAAAATGTAAGTTTTTACAATGGGAGTTAAACCCGCCCCATCGGCTACCGCCGACAGAGACAATGACAACGACGATGCCGATTGATGGTAATGGCGTTCAACGGTAGTGTACAACAAAGATAAGAAAATAAGAACTGCGAACTCTGACTTGAGTGGACAATAGATATTTAGAAATCTGTGTATGGACTTCTCCAAAATGTAGTAGTGTATGATCGATAAAGATCTCTCCCAGGTGTGCGGAGGTTATGGTGAACTCTCTCTCTCGGAAAAATATATTCATTGTAAAGTTAGGGGTTTTTTATATTCATTGTCTAGACCTAGGGTGAGCAACCTTTTTAATCAACGGGCCAATTAAATTTTAAAATTTTTTTGGGGGGCCGCACATAAAGTAACACTCATTAATAATTTACAAAACTTTATTTATAATAAACATTAGAATAAAAAAATATAAAATTTAAAAAAAGTAAAGATTTCATATACAAATTTTAATGCAAAATAAAAACGAACAAGAAAAGAACAGAAAAACGAATTTTCTTGAAATTTTTAATGAGAAATTTGGCACTGTTTATTCGATACGAGCTGATCAATATCAGCCGGAATTGATGAGGTAGCTACACGTACGCAGCTTTCTAATCGTGCATCACTCAGTCTTGATCGGTGGTCATTTTTGATTAATTTCATGGTTGAAAATAATTGTTCGCAAACATACGTACTTCCGAACAGAGACATCATTTGCTTTGCATTTTTCGTCAAAAGCGGAAATTTCTCAGGGCTCACATAAGATTTATAAAAATTTTCGATGTTTACTGAGAAAAATACATTTTTTAAATCGGTATTATTCTGCATGTCAATCACTTCCATTTGAAAGTCTTCGGGAACTGTATCCACATCGATATTAAATGGCGAGGAAAACATTTTCATGGAAACCGCTGTCTTCTCAGCTTTGAACATTTGGAATCGTAATTGAAATTCGTTGATTAAAATGTCTATATATTGTGCGTATTTTTGAGAAGTAGTAACGTTTTCTTTTTCTAAATGTGGAAAGTGAGACACATTATTCTGCAAAAGATGCTGTTTCCACAATTTTAATTTGCGCTCAAAGCCCTGAATTTTATCATACAAATTGTGAATAAACTGTCCTTTGCCTTGAAGTTCCACATTAAGATCATTGAGATGCTGAGTCATGTCGATAAGAAACCCAAAATCGCACATCCATTCTTTATTACCAAAATGAGGAAAGGCATATCCCTTCATATCCAAGAACAATTGTATTTCGCTTTTTAAGTTGTATACTCTTTTTAGCATTGCACCTCTACTAAGCCAACGTACTTCGGTATTAAAAACCACGTCGCCATATTCAGTTTCTAAATCTTTCAGGAATTCTTTAAATTCACGGTGATTTAACGCGCGCGACTTTATAAAATTGATTAGTTTAATTATTGGTACTGTGACATTTGGCAAACTCAATCTTTTCGCACACAAATTTTCCTGGTGAATTATGCAGTGGTTAACGAATATTTCCCTTCCTGTGACCTTCTTAATGTCTTGAAATAGCCTTCCCGATACTCCTACCTCCATGCTTGACATTGCTCGTGCTCCATCTGTCGATATACCAATAATCTTTTCTAATGAAATTGAAAAATTTTCCAACACAGACTTTAGTTCATCGTACAGGTCTTTGCCGGTTGTAGTCCCTTGCATTGGAATCAGTGAACACAATTCTTCGGTAATATTAAATTTGGTGTCAATACCACGTAAAAATATAGCCAGTTGTGCTGTATCGCTAATATCGCAACTCTCATCAAGTGCCAAAGAACAGTATTCGAATTTTGCAATGCGTTCACGAAGCGTTGTTGCTATGTTCTCGGACAAGTCTTCAATTCTCCTTGCAATGGTGAATCTTGATAAACTAATGTTTGAAATAATATTTATTTTATCAGGAAATGCTATTTCTGCAACAGCAGTCAGACATTCTTTTATCATCTCTCCATCCGCAAAGGGTTTCATTTTTTTTGCCAGTATTTGACTGACAACAAAACTAGCCTTTACTGCCGTATTTGATAAAATAGCTTGATTTTTAAAAATGGCCTGTTGTTTTCCCAAGTTTTTCTCCATTTCATTAAACTTATCTATCCGGAGTTGTCCTGTTAAGTTTTTATATTGTTGTTCATGTTTTGTATCGTAATGCCTTTTTATGTTATATTCTTTTAATGTCGACACAGTCTCTGAGCATATTAAGCATACAGCTTTATCTTTGACGAAAGCGAAAAAATAATCAAATTTCCACTTTTCTTGGAAATGCCTGTGCTCATCCGCAACCTTCCGTTTTTTTGTTTGTTTTTCCGACATGCTATTATGGATTAAAAATTTGAAAGTTAAAAAAATTTGTAGGAAAACTTAATTTTGAATAAAAAAACTCTAATATTACCTTTTTGACAATAATATTGCACTCACGCCTTTCAAGAAACACAAGAATTGCTAAAATTGCTAGTTAACAGCTTACCAGTCTGACGGATTGTGTGACAGAAGCAAACACAAACAAGCACAGACGCGGCGCTTTCGTATTGCATGTTTGAACAAGTCGCCGACAAGTGAGTAACTCGTCACAAAAAATTGTTTCGGTTTAGTATGTACTACCATTTTATTATAATTAATTTTATAACAATATATTGATGGGAGAAAGTCGATAAAATAAATTCAATTTTAGAAATGCTTGGCGGGCCGCATAAACATGTTTAACGGGCCGCAAGCGGCCCGCAGGTTGCTCATCCCTGGTCTAGACAATAGCTTCATATTATATGTTAGCTTTATTTTATATTATTCTTATAAGTAAATATGCTTATATTTTTGTTTATAATTTGGTTTCTGAGTCAAATTCTAATCCCAGACTTTGGAATCATGGATCTGCACGCCAAAGGTGACAGAACGGCCACATTCTGACATCTTTTACCAGTGCAATGTCCCTGCGATCCTCACAACTGTATATATATATATGATATTAAATATTAGAATATTTGTAATTCTGAAAATGATACATTCAATAAATAAAAATTTCAGATTTAAATATATAATTTGTACTGTATTATATTATTAATATTTTAAATCTTACCTCCTGTTGCTAATAAATCATCTATAATAACAACTTTTTTAATTCCTGTAAAGGCACTTACTTGTAATTCTAGAGAGTCCTAAAAATAATAAAAATTATTTAAATAAAACTTTTAACAAAGCCTCCAAAAATTTTCACAATTTATTTAATCTATTAATTCAGTCTATTTTCTAATATTTATATTCAAATTTCAAAATTAAATAAAACTTTAGGCAATTATAATTTATATTTAATTTTAATTATGTCATCTATAATCATTAAATATTATTATTTCAACTGAGTCTAATATTGGTAAATTAAACTCTTGTAGAATAGTATCAAATTCAATTGGATTAATAATACCTTTGAGATACAGTTTATTACACAGGTGGTTTTTGACCTTAGGAGTTAATTTGTTCCTGGAGTAAGCTCAAAGTAAAAATTCAGACCAAAAATAAATTTTCCATAGATATAATAAAAATCAGTCCTATCCTCAACAATGAAACTTGACCATAATAAAATTAAAATCAAAAAAATTGATAGTTTATATAATAATTTATTTAAACAAATGAAAACATGAACTAACAATACTATTAAACTGCTTTAACTAAAACTATTTAAATAAATTAAAGATTTTTTTATTTTAACATGAATATTCTCCGCCTGTGATTGGCAGTATAATTGGCCGCCAGGGAATATCATATCTAAATATCTTGAATTGCTGCCGGATGGCCAAGTTAATATGTAATGTGTTGGAGTGCCCCGCAGAAGGACCCAGGTTCGCGTCCCGGGTGGCGTGCATCTCTTGAAAAGTTTTTTTCGGGATGATGGTCCCGGCCCGTCGATCTCCGTCCTCCACAATACGGCTGACCCCTCCGCACGGGTAGACAGCCTGTGGGAGGGCTTGTTTCGCCCGTCGCATAGTATTCCTAGAGAATAGAACAGTGGTTCTCAACCTTTTTTCTGTTGAGGAACACATTTTAATATTTTAAAATTTAAGGGCTTGTTTCGCTCCGTCGCATAGTATTCCTCTACATTTTTTTAGCCTACATATAATAATGTTTTTTTGACAATTCACCCTCGATGGCCTTTAATCTATTTTTTTCTCTTCCTCGAAACATTGAACGATTAGAAAAATTCGAAAATTGGAGTATTTTGAGCACTTCATTCGAATTATCGAAAACGTGTATTTATAAAAAATTATAGTAAAAAAAATGGTTCAATACTCCATTTTTGAGTATTACACCCTTTTTATTAACTATTAGGATCATTTTTTATTAACTATTAGGATCTGTTCATCACATTTTTTAAAATAAATGGGCTATGTCTGGTCACCAAAATAAAGTCAATTTACCATAGCTTTGAATGTACATTCGTGAAAGTATCCCACCATTGATCCCACCGTTTACGGCTTCACTTTTAAACAACGAGCAGGCCATCTAAGTATAGAAATCTGTGACGGAGCCTCAAATCAAAAACGCGACTAGACTTTTTTACTCAGAATCGAGCAGGCCATCTATGTATAGAAATCTGTGACGGAGCCTCAAATCAAAAACGCGACTAGACTTTTTTACTCAGAATTTTATCCTTTACAAATCTGAAAAATTTTGGCATAACCTTTTTGAATCACCCTGTATATACAGTAAAACCTATCAAGTTGGACAGCTATGTTGAATGACTTTTCCTGGAATCCGACAAAAGCCTTATTTTACTATATGTCCAAACCTCTATATCCTGGACACATCTATAACTTGTATCTTGAACAACCGTTTGTAATAAGATGGACACTTTTTAATTATTGTATGAAATAAATTCTTAAATTTTATTTAAGTTTTAGAAGATTAACCAAAGGAATTTGTGAAAGAGTCCGACAAGCGCCTTATTTTACTATATGTCCAAACCTCTATAACTTGTATCTTGAACAACTGTTTGTAATAAGATGGACACTTTTTAATTATTGTATAAAATAAATTCTTAAATTTTATTTAAGTTTTAGAAGATTAACCAAAGGAATTTGTGAAAGAGAAACTTATAACATTGATTAGTCATGTCTTGAGATGGTTGACAATGACTTATAATCCATGGTTTACTTATTGTAAATACAAACACTGAACATTGAGAAAAATCAAACAAAAACTAGCCAAATTATAGGCAGAATATTTTATTGCAATAAAATTAAAAATATTTGGGCTATAATTGGCTAGTTTTGATTTGGTTTATATTTTACCTTTTTCTTTGAAAATTGCCTGCTGTTCTGTTGCTGTGATTAAGCTTTTTTTAGAGATGTTAAAAAACAGTAAAAGAAAATTAAACTGACATTAGACCAAAAGAAGCAAGTTGTTGATCAGTTACTATTCTGGATGCAGTGATATGATTTTGCATGACAAGAAGTTTCACAATAAACTATTCAGAAATGTTTAAAAAAGCTGGTTCCTTATAGATTTCACTGAGAAAGGAATGCAAGAGGTCAATAAGTTTCAGTGCTCTTCCTAAGAATTATCATCATAAAATTTTAACTGAAGATTTTACAAATTTTGACAATAATCTTGTCCAGTAATATTCTAGTTGAACCATAGCACGCTGCTGATTGGATGGTAAATCTTTAATACAACGGAATTGTCGATTCGTATTTTATACATCAGTCGATGAGCAGGCAAATCTTCAATTCCAATCAGCAGCGTGCTATGGTTCAACTAGAATCCTATCATATTATTGTATTTATTCTTATTTATTACATTCAGATTACATACATACTCGTACACTAGGTCATTAAATAGCAACCTTTATTATTAATTTACAGCGCCACTTGCGGATTTTTTCTTTTTAGAGAAACTATAATTTTAATTTAATTTTTATTCCTTAATTTTTTTTGCCACCTGCGGATTTTGTGATTTTAGAGAAACTATAATTTTAATTTAATTTTTATTCCTTAATTTTTAAATTTCAAATAAAAAAAAATTTTGGCTATCGCAGAAATTCGAGGGTTAGATTTTTCTAACGATACCCTATTATAGGAATCGGTGCAGTGGTTCGACTGCAAAACTGATATCCAGCCAATCACGTTTCACTATTAATATATATGATGATTCATACAATTACATAAATACTATTCATTCTTAATATTTCGCGGCACACTTTCGAAATTTTGGCGGCACAGTGGTTGAGAACCACTGGAATAGAATGATGGTGACATCTGTTGACCAAAAATAAAACAGTGGGGCATTTCATTGCCCATCTCGAGCTATTCACAATCTTGGTAAAGTCAGCCGTAAATGGAGGATGTGGTTCTACGAGCCGGGCACGGTCCCCAGCTGAAAAATATTTTGGAGATGTCGGATCCGAGAATTGAACCCGGAGCCTTCAGTGTGGAAATACAACACATTTTGGTCAACAGATCATGTCATGCCACTTTCCATCAAGATTACTAAGAGACTGAGAGATTACTAGGTGACAGGCCTATAATAACCCTGCCACAAACTGCTCATCCTTGTGGAGGGGTCAGCCAGATTGTAGAGGTGGGGATCGACGGGCCAGTCTCGGATCCCATGATAAATATTTCCAAGAGGTGAGACTCGAGATTTAGATCCTATAGTGTGGAAAACCGAAGCATTTTCCCGCAATCAATCAGGCCGATAGTATAGCATATTTCCATTGTGGTTATTCGGTCGATAGTCTGAAGTGTTGATTATCCTATATTAACTAATTACATTTTAATTTCCTTAAAATGATATACCTCACTTCATGTTCAAAATTTAAAAACGTTAAAAACTATAGCAGTTTTTAAACTATAGCAGTTTTTAAAAATTTGAATGGAAATTTTCTATTGAAAAGTTATTTTATTGAATTTTTATTATTTCGATGATTTGTATGGCATAATTATTTTATATAGTATCCATGATTGTGTCAATATTATAGCTGGTATAACAGCTTTAAAAATAAAATACGTAATTATGCAATTCGTGAATTTTCGTTAGAATTTTTTTTTGTCAACAGATGACGCCATACTCCATTCAGGTAGAATACTATGTGGCGGGGCGAAACAAGCCCTTCCTAGGCTGCCATTCCCTGCGGAGGAGTCAGCTGGATGGTGGAGGACGGGGATCGACGGGTCGGGTCCGGACCCCATGATAAATATTTTCAAGGGGTGGGATCCGGGATTCGAACCCGGGTCCTCCAGAGTGGAAAGCCGAAGCGTTTCCACGCGGCCTTGAAAATATGTAGTAATAATAACAGACTATAAAATATTAAATCTTTAATTTCTATACGTCCATTAAAGTTGACGAAATGAAAATATGCGGTAATAATAACAGACTATAAAATATTAAATCTTTAATTTCTATACGTCCATTAAAGTTGACGAAATGTTAGGTGGCCTACAAAAATCTAGGATACATGCGAGTAAAGTTATACGGCAATAACATTGACACTTTGAGAATCAGTAGTGTCAACATTGATACTTTCAGAAGCAAATCTTTAAAAATTTTAACAATGGATTAGCCAAATTTCGCATTTATAATTAGAACTGAAGGTTACATGTGCTAATGTCAAATGAGCAGATGTAAAATATAATTGTGCTTTCATATGAAGGCAAATTTAAAAAACTGTAATAGTACATTATTTCCAATTTTATATTTAATTTATATTCTGCTCATAAAATTGTAAATTGAAACATATAGCGTTTTTAAAGTTCATTTTAAAGCCAAAATAGAAAAATTTATATTTTAAAAATGTGATGAATGGTGTTCATGACAAAACGCCACGACTTTGTTCCAGCTTTGAATGCAGATAAACGGTATATTATATATTTGCACACATAATTCAGTATATTGATATCATGTATATTATGTATTGCAGGCACATAATATATTGTGTATATCTAAATTCAAGGCAGAAAGGACGTATCATCATAGTTTTGTCATGAACACCATTCATCATATTTTCATTTATTATTATGTTCATTAACAGTACAATTAAGAAAATTGAACTGCTAATGAACATAATGAGAATTTGAAATTAAAAATGAGTTGATCTTGTTTTAAGACAATAGTCAATACAAAAATAGATATGAAAATTAATAAAAAAATTAATTCGCGAATCAAAAAAAATCATATGCAGATAAATGAGAGTTTTACTACATACAGTATACATATGCTTATGCTGAAATTATACATATTTATAGCAATAATAAAAACCAAAGTAAAAAAAATCAACAGAATCTTGAAAGATTATATTAAATTTTAGAAAAAATCTTCAGATAAGTTAAAAACTTTTGTATCATACAGTAATTTTTTTATATACACAAACTTACATATTGTACAATAATAAAAAAGAAAAAGATTATTCCAAAGGATAATATATAATTTTAATTCATTTAATAATACAGTATATAATATAATTTATGTTCGTAATTCTTTTCTCACGTTCTTTTTTCTAGCGGTTAGTTTATCAACTAAAAGATATTTTTGTTTGAAAGGCAACGACCCTAGCGGTATTAATTGACATTTTTTCTCCCAGTTTTTGCTTAACGAAGGAAAGCGGGAATGATGTGCATGCATTAGGTTCGACAGACATGGCGACTGTAGAAAATTTGTTAAGTCATGTATCAAAAGTTCGGATTCCAACAAACGGTGATAGAATATATAAAGATGAATGTGTTTATTCATTCGATACACCGGTAAGTTGATAATTTAAATCTCATTTCTATGATCAAAAAGTTTTTAATAATTGAAAAAAACATGATATACCGAAAACATTTTTTGAAATAAAAATATAAAAAGTTTATGAATAAAAAATAAGCCTAAAATATTTACTGCCGTAATTTTTTTAATATAAACTAAATATTTTTATTATTAAATTTGAGAATACTAATGCAAAGTTGTCTTTATGTTATTAAGTTTGTTTATTGGATTAAAATATGATTTAAAAATAAAAATAAAAATTATTAGAAAATTATATTTACAGTTTTTTGTAAAAATTTCAATATGATATAAATTTCTTGACACACAAATTTATTAAAATTCAATAAACTTTTAAAGTTTACAATTTGCCAATCTAATAAATGATAATAAATAAATAAAAATTTTTCTGTTTTTATAATGATTGGTATATCAAATAATTTAGTTTACAAAGTTGCTTAAATATATTTTATATCATTATGTATATACATATTTATATAAGTAAAAATTTACTTCATCTGGAAGTGATCCAGTGTGTTGTGCCTTTATAGCAGGCTTTTTTAACGAATATATGCTCTAGGGATGTGCATCCCCTGAACATGATGTAAAGGTCCACTAACAAGAATCTTTAAATGAAAGATTTATGTTACTTGATCTTTATATTGTGATCTGGGGATGATATATATAATTTTAAGAAATATTCTGATATATATATTTAAAAAAGCCTATTATATAGGTAATGCCACATTGCTGGATGCAATTCAATACAGAAACTCTCAGCAGTGCAATCAAGATGGTTGGAGTCAGTAGTGACATGCTCAATTGCTTTAAGGTGAAGTAAATTTTCACCTATATATAGTCAAACCCCGATAAGACGCCACTATCTGTTTGAGGACTGTTTTGGCGACTAATCATGGTTGGCGGTTTATCGAAAACACATGTAGAAATGAAAATGAATTAAGAATTTATTAATACTTGTTTAGATTTTTCTACTGGCGGATGTCGTCTTATCGGGGTTTGTCTATTCCATTAACATAGGGAAGATCCGTTCCACCAAATTTCTTGGCAGATAGCGAGGGTGGTGGCTTAACGGGGGGCATCTTATCAGGGTTTGACTATAATATATAATATATATATATTCTTGGCAGATAGCGAGGGTGGTGGCTTAACGGGGGGCATCTTATCAGGGTTTGACTATAATATATATATATATATATATATAAAACAATAACATAATATACCATTGTGAGAGAGTAAGTAAAAAGTTCCCCCTTTGCATCAATACTTTTTGATTGAAAGAGTGATTGTTTACTCCAGTGGTCTTACTGATTGTTGGTTTTCATTGCTATAATAGCCAGAAATTGGTAAATTTTATATTTTTAAAGCTTGTAGCTTAAAAAGTTCCCCCTTTTCATCAATACTTTTTGATTGAAAGAGTGATTGTGTACTCCAGTGGTCTTACTGATTATTGGTTTTCATTGCTATAATAGCCAGAAATTGGTAAATTTTATATTTTTAAAGCTTGTAGAAAGATGATGATAATATATATGTGATATTAAATGATATAATATATCTCCCTTAATATCATTTCAGTTTGCATTTTTTCCAAAGTTGGGTTATAAAATAAGACAGCAACTCACTTTGAGCTGTCAGATTCTATATTTATATTGTTCAAGAAATCCTTTTTCTTTTGATAGTATGGTAATTTGCATTACCTGATTATATTACCACTTCCAGTAAATTTGTACATACAATAGATTCTCTCTTATCTGGTCTTGCTTTAATCAGCCAAATTTTCGTTGAGCTATGAGCAGAAATATAAACTAAAAAAGAATGTCATTCGGAAGAAACGAAAAAGTGCTTAAAACTACAATAAGATATATCAAATAGCAAGATTATTCATCTGCTATTATATAAATCCTATCAAAAATTAATATAATTTTGTAGTTTTACTTCAAAAAATGAATTTAAATCATAATAGCAAATGCAGATCACCAATTTTTTTTATCTAATAAATATTACTTAGATAAAATTTAGTTTGTAAATTAAATAAATATATATATATATATATTTATTTATTTATTTTAATTTACAACCTGTAAATGGCATTTTGGATTAATTGGCCATTTGTTTATCACATAGTGACTTCCCTTGATCCTACAGGTAAGAGATTATCCTCAATCAAGTCTGCCCTAAGAGTTTAGAGAATTTCAAGATGATAATGAAAATATGTAGTTAAAATTACTGATTAAAGCACATTACACAAAATTGGTTGTGTACAAAAACAGAAAAAGAAATTTATATATAGTTAAATCCTTTAGTTTTGTTTAAATCAGATGACAAGATAGTCATGCTAGTATGTCATCATTGCAATGTAGCAATGGATGACATCACAATATATTACTAATGCATGATATCATTATGATGTAACAATATGCAATGCCATAATATTGAGCTGATGATGACATCATTCCATAATTGGCTGATTAAATCAATATTAAAATTATTTTAAAAGCAAATTTATTCCAAATGCTATAATAAATGAATTATATGGTAAAATATACTTCTAAATGATTCAATATCAATTTATTATCCATAATATCTATAAATTTACTTAATTTAAAACTTTTTAGTTACTAATCAGGGTGTCTATAATAATAATGTAAGATTTGCCATATAAATTGGGTTATGCATGTGAAATTCCCAAGCTGTTGTTATATAACTGAATTATCTGTTTTCCATTCATATTATATTGATTTTATTAATAAAATATCTACAGCAATTCTACAAAATGTTGGAGTAACTCAAGGTTCACCATTAATTGCTCTTTTATTTATTCTTTATACCATTCCAATCTTCAAAGTCTCATTATCATATATAATAGGTTATATTGATGGCTTCAAGATTTTAAACATTAATATAGTTAATCTAATTCAACATATTAAAGCTGTAAATATGTGATTTGTTGAAAATGATTTAATGCTAAGTGAAAAAAAACCATCTTTATGAAATATTCTCTAAAGAATAATGTCAATACTGATCAAATAAATTATGATAATCACTTATATAACTTTTCTAACTTTCATTCTGATTTAAGCATAATTTTGACAGCAAATTGATTTTTAATCATCATATAAATAATAAGAGAAATTTATAATACTGAATTTGCTTGGCATCATCTAAGAAATATAACTGATGTAAATATCCTGAAGATCTGGTTTCATGCTGGTGTTATATCGCATGTAAGATACTATTTGTTTGTAAATAGCATAGCTTCTTGTTCAAATAATATTAAATTAAATCACAGCTTAAATCACTTCACTCATTGAAAATAATTACTAATTTTGTTTTGAATTCTGCTGTTAATTCTATTGATAATTGCAACAGAATATTTAATATAAAATCATTTTTAGAGCTGCTAAATGAACAGGATGTAAAGTTAATGGAAAACTTTGCTATTGGAAAATTTAACTATATAATATACAATGTTCCTATGAAACATCTAAAGACCAATGAATTTATTAATAATTTCAAGATATTGAACAAATGAGTGTTTTAAATCATTTAAATCAAGGTGATTTTTATATATATATTTTTTCTTAGTATTATTTTGTTTTAGATTTATTTTTCACTTTGGGATGATAATCACTTTACTAATGGATTTTTTCAAATTGTATTTTATATTTAATAAATAAATAAAAGATTGATAAATGAGCTGAAAAACCATCTAGTGAAATATTTTGGAAGTACAGTGAAACCCCGATTTTGAAACTTTTCAGGGACCGGCCCGAAAAGTCGAACGAGCCGAGAAAACGCACGAAACGGGAACTCTGATGACGTCATAATAAAAAAGTTATATAATTAAAACGTAGGAAGAGGGAAAGTTTTACATTTCAACTATGTAATAATTTTAAATGCTTAGAACAGTGTTGTCAATATACAGCAGACAGCTTATCTCATTCCACTTATCTTAAACTCCAACTCACAGCAGCTTCTCTTATACAGGTATTCATATATGCATTGAAAAATCATTTCATTCATACCATACCCTTTCTTCATTTTGCTTTTCTTCCATTTTTGTGGAAGACGTTATCAAAATAAGGGGAAATGCAATTAATATTCCGTATTAATATCATAAGAAATCCCAGTCCGAGTAAAACATATCTGGCAGATATTTTTAATTCACACCACTTTTGAAGTTAGGTAACTCTTTCTTATGATTAAATAAATTTTGAGCTATTTTTTATTAATTTTTGAAATTTTCTGTTCAAACTATTTGGCAACTTAGCAGAAGAGTCCATTATTGCTATATAAAGGGTTGTCCCACAAAGAAATTTTTATCTTCAAAGTTGGTAAATTTTAAATTTTTTCCAGGTTTGACCATTTTTTTAATATGAAAGAATAAAAGAATAAGGTTCATAATTTTTATTGTAAATCTACTTATGCTTGGGTAATGAGAGATTAAGAAAAAACTTTGTTATCTCTGTTTGTGTTACTGTTAAAAACTCTTAAGTTATGAAAAAATGCAATCTTCCTCTGCCGAGTTTGGAGTGTCAAAACACTAGTTAATCCTAGGATTTTTTAAACAAAATATACAAGGTTGAAAACCTCATTTTATATGCTTTTAAGTGATACCTATTCCACCTCTCGGTGCTAATCACATAAAAAACTACAGGCGATTATAAAAAGTACAAAATATACAAATTTTAGTCTGCCTCCATACATATTCTTTCTCATATCTCAGAAATTAAATTTTTTTTAAAGTAAATAATAATACTTTTGAGCCTTTGGGAATATACATAAACAACATGCCAAAATTCATCAAAATCAAAAATCATGCAGCAACCACTTTGTTTAAATTTGACTGATTTTATATGGAATGACCCAGCTGTCATTTACAGTGCAGTTGTCTTATAACACACGTCAGATTCCTATCCTGCAAATCTGCATTATTACAGGAGAGTACTGTATATACATGCATACAGGGCTGGCCCTAGGCGATAGGCAAGGTAGGCAACTGCCTACAGTTGAAAAATTTAGGAGCGGCAAAACTGTCTGAACTAGAGCAGAAAAAAAATAAACAGAACCCACAAAAATATATTTCAATTTCTTGAATCTAGAAAGTAAATGAGTAGTAAAATCAAATACAACAGGAATAGAGAGGCTTCTGGGCATTCCTATATTTTGAGATGCACTGCAGACTGGATTTAACAAGCTTATTTAAATGTAACAGGAATAGACATGCTTCTCACTTCTATCCGTAAATTGTGAGATGCGCCTGTGCAGCAGACAGGATTCAACAAGTTTTTTCCACTCACATATAAGAGAGAGTCAGATTTAAAACAATGCTTTATCTATGCAACAACATCTGGTTGTGGAGTGATACAGTTATAAGTGTAGTGGATGTGGAAAGTGATTTTTTTGAGGTAATTGGGTATTATTTGTTATACACCTAACATTTTAAATTCACTCAGTGATTTTTTCAACCGGCTTCACTTTTTACGTATTTATGTTTAATTGAGATTTTCTAGAAAACTGTTAAACCAATTTCAATAAAACATTTTGCTATATATCCTCAACAATTTCTAGCATGGGTGTAGATAAGGGGCAGGGAGTACCTCCTCCCTCAAGGTCAGAAGATTCAAAATATGTTCCAAAATAAAATGAATTCACTTTTTTTTAAATTTTTTCTCTATTTTCTTCAATTTGTTCCAAAGTTTAGTCTGAGACACTCAAATTCTTTCAAAAGTTTTAGTCCGTGTCCAAAATAAAGGCAATTTTTGGGTGGAAATACACTACTTTTTTCAAAGATTTTTGCACTAAATTGTCTTTATTTCAACAATTTTTTTTTAAATTTTAGTCAATGACACTCAAATTCAGCAGTTTTTAATCCCCAACCCAAAAAGAGGGGTGTTATAAGTTTGAAGCCTCTGTCTGTGTGTCTATCTGTGGCATCATAGCTCCCAAATGGATGAGCCGATTTTAAAGTGGTTTGTTTTGTTTAAAGGCTGGTTTAATCGGGATGGTTCTTAGCTATATTTGATGATATTTACTTCATGCGTTGGGGGTTTTTATAAAGCTTACTTTTAATTATTAAATAAATTTTTGTACATGCTATTATATCTATTATTTCTTGCATATACTGCAGCCTCTCTGACCCAAGCAGGATCTGTATTAAAGAAATGAAATTAAACACTAAATGAAAAGCAAATGAAATTTTCATGTTCAATAACTAATTAAAAGACTGTATACTGCAGCCTCTCTGACTCAAGCAGGATCTGTATTAAAGAAATGAAATTAAATACTAAATGAAAAGCAAATGAAATTTTCATGTTCAATAACTAATTAAAAGACTAGTTCTACAGAATGTTAATTCAACTAAATAAAATAGTTCTACAGAATTTTAATTTGTTACTGTACCCTCCAAAAAAAGTTAAAAGATTTTATATACAGCGGGTGATCGGTTAACGAACAATTCAGATAACAAACACATGTTCAGATAACGAACACTTCACAGAACAAATTGTGGGACCTGCAGACTGACAGAATGACAGGTCTACCAGATGGCCGTGTGATAAAACTGTGGCTTACCATCCTGGAGGATCCGGGTCCCACTCCTCCAATTTTTCGGGTGGGGACCGGACCCGCCTGTTGAATCCCATCCATCAAAAATCCATTTGACCCCATCATGGATATTGGCCAGCCTGTGATGAGCTCTATAAGTGGTCACCACCATCCCACTCCTCCAATTTTTTGGGTGGGGACCGGACCCGCCTGTTGAATCCCATCCATCAAAAATTCATTTGACCCCATCATGGATATTGGCCAGCCTGTGATGAGCTCTATAAGTGGTCACCACCAGATAAAAATATCTCATGAGGACTTATTGACTTAACTAATCTAACGGAATGACAGGCTTAGGCCTTGCGCATTTGTGGATTTATGGGTAAGAATGGGAGAACAGTAGTTTTTCCAATTAAAATGAAAAACTTTTAAAAAGCAATATAGTGTATAAATATTGTTACAGGAATCTGATACTGGTTTGTATGTCTGTCTGAATACTTTTCTTGGTCTTGGTCTTAAGCATATTGAAAGGCATTATCATAGGACTGGAAGTGCTATTTATTTACATATTAAAAGGATAAAAAAAGAAGTAAGTAAATTATTTTTATGTATGTAATATATTGAGTATTTAGTTTAAAATTAAGAGTGAAATTTAATAAATACTAGAGCTCAGTGTTTTCAACTTGGATTCCATGATATATGATTCAGCAAGAGGTAGTGACTGAAAAAAATTAATGTGTTTGAACTTTATGCATAGTGCAAACAACAAGCAAAAACTGTTTAATAGATAGTTTTTTTGCTTGTTTACACTGTCAACAGCAAGCAAAAAATTGCAAGTCAGTAGTACGTTTCTTCTTCATGCACTACTGACTTGCATTAGACTAGATATCTTTGTAGAGAGGGAAACTACAGAAAAAAAGCATTATTTAATAAAAAGAGCATTGATGATTATTATTGAATTAATATATTTACAACTTATTGATAACATCAATAATAATACTTAATGTACCATGAGATGTAGATCAAAGTCTAAGGAAACTTGATCTACATGTGTTTTCCTGAGATGTGAAAATTATTTCAAGGGTTTTTCTGGGATAAAAAAGATGAGTCTGTTATACTCTGTTATGAACAAGCTAATAGGAGAAATGAAGTCTATCATTATCTAATATTTATGAATTATATATATATATATAAAGTAACATAAAAAGTTGTCAAAACTGTTAATTTAGTATTGCATAAGTCAACTCTGGTTATAATGAACTTCTAGGGATTCTGATATTTTATTCACCATATCCAAAGTTCACTATAATCAAAATGATGATTAAGACTATTGTGTTCAAGTCAAACCCTATTGTAAGTTGGAGTATCTGGGTTTTCTTGAAATTTTTAAAAAATAGATAATGATGATCACTCTGATATTGTTAAAACTCTTTGGATGTTTTATTGCTATGATCTTTGTAAATTGAGCTTGCTTTTTCTCACTTTTTTATTTATATCCTAATCATATAAAATAAAGGAATACGCGTGTGGTGTCCATGTTTCTGCGCATGTGTGAACTCCCGTGCTAGAAGTGTCGCCGTTACTAGCACTAATCGAAATCGCATTATTCAAACTTGCCCTAATCAAAGCCTACCTGTACTTCGCATTGCCCAGGAATATCAGGTATAACTGCAGTTTATATGATAACTCTTACACCATCAAGACAATGGCACCCTGACTATTAATAACCAAATTTTAAATTAGTTTATATGAATTTATAGATTAGGTTAGTATGAATTAAATGGCCAAATCATTCTTTTTCAGTGGATATTTTTAAACCCTATTACAGATTAGCCAATACTCATAGTGAGGATTATTAATTACTTTTTGGTAGTTAATGGCATAATACTCAAAAATAAATAAAAATATCTGTTATATAAATAAAAAAGTATGAAATTTAACATAATTCATACATTATTTAATTATGCTGGAATTAAAATTGTATACTGCAAATTATAAAAGTATTTTATAAAGGGGATTTTAGAAGTTTGAACAAATATGATTTTTTCTGTTGATTTTATCTAAAAATTCTGCTTTGTATTCAAGTTAATGGGATTCTTTTATTCTTTATTTATGATAAATATAAGTTTTCCTCTTATATTTGGAAAAAAGATAAATTATACTAGTAATATAAATATTCATCATAATTATTTATAAACATAGTGAGCTAAAGTTTTATACTCCAGAAGTTCTATTTTTTATAAGCAATTGGGGAGAAAAATATTATATTTGTATAAATTTTTTCTTCTCAATTGTTTGTAAAAATATATAACTCATGGACTGGAAAACTTTGGCTCACTTTAGCAGTGGCAATTTGAAGATAACATGGAGATATTAACTGAGTATTAAAACTATATTTTATTTTAGTTTAATAATACAGTATAAGACTTTTTAAAAATTATTTTCAAAATTATGTTCATTTTTGATTTAATGTTGGTATGATGCAAAAAATTATACAGTATACCAGAAGTTGCAAAAGTGCTATGCTTTTTGCCATTTAGTTTAAATCATTTATTATAGTATTTTGTGACTAATTTTATTAGCCACAAAAATACTATAATAAATTTTTTGTATCTGATTTGGTTTTTTTGTGTGTAATTTTAAGTCAACCTCTGAGAAGTTGAGCTCTGAGCCACAAAGTCTATTCTTAAAAAGGGAGAGAGGTTAAAAACTGAATGTGCTATTTTGTACCAGTTAACAGCTAGAGTCACAATAAAATAACTATGGTTTAATAATTATAATTTATTTAAACCTTAATTATTTTACTGTATGATTCTAGCTGTTAACTGCCACAAAGTAGCACATTCGATTTGCAACCTCTTCCACATTTTAAGAATAGACTTTGCAGTTCAGAGCTCAACTTCTCAGAGCTTGACTATAGTATTTATTTAATCAACTTATTATGTCATGATGACGTTATTGCGACATCATAAATAAATTGTGGTTTAATTATAAACATTATAGATATTAGACTGACAATGAACCATGTGGAAGTATCATTTTGCCATATTTTATTTATTATAACATTTGGAATTCATTGGCTTTTTGTGTTCAATGTTAACACTTATCATCTTAAATCAACATTAAGGTTAACATTAACCTTAATCTTAATGTTGATTTAACCAGCATATGATATCATGATGACATGTCACACATTGTTATGTCACATCAGTTTGATTATAATGTAATTTCAAATTCGAATGTCTCTCTGAAGTAATTAAATGGTCAGTTTTGCTCCCATTCCCTGGGGCAATCTCCACCCAGGATAGCCTATGTTACCTGCAGGGTCAAGGAAAGTCTCTGTGCAAAGTTTGATCCTGAGGGGTTAAATAATGCAGGAGTCTTTGTGGAACAGAGACATACAAATGCTGTATTTTATATACAGGCAAACTGTGACTTAAAGCCAGGCCCAAACCCAGCTCTCTTCTAAAAAATTTGAAGATGCGAAATTCTGAATTGAATTTAGCTCTTCCAAGTTGATAAGTATCTGTTTTATCACATGATTTATGTGCTTATTCTTTAATATAACTATTTTTAATGTTAAGTCTTTATGACTCACTAATATAACATAACATATGCTCTGATATATGTATGAGTTACAATTCGTAGTTACAATTTAAGTAGGGTTTCACAGATTGATCCACTTAATAAGTCAGGGAGTTCCTATATATAGATAAATAAATGTTTCAATAACATACACTTGCAATGTTTAGAATTCTAAAAATCCTTTTATTCATATAAAAGATCAATTCAAATCTATATTAAAAATATAAATCTTTTGGGAGACCAAATATTTATGCAAGAATATTAACATTTGGTCTATTCATATTCCAGATTAATTCTCCAGCAGAGAGATTTTCTATATACTAGCTCTGTTCAATTTGCCTACATCGTTCACACTAGTGTAAGACGGTGTAGCACTGAGACATTCGATTTGGTCAGTGTAGCTACACTAACGCGTTCGATTTATCGGTGTAGTGTAAAATTTCTACACTATTCTACACTGACTGGAGACACGATGTAGCAGTGTAGAAAGTAACAAGCAATTGTTGATATAACTGCCATCTTGCTAATCTTGAGCGGCTACACTACTTCATTCATTTTGACTAGAAACTAATTCTACCTAATAATCATACTAGCACCAAAGGCAGAAATTTTCACAAAAAAAAGCAAATTATTATAATAATGAAATTTTTATATCATATAAATGTTAAAGAATTTTTATTCTTCATTATTTCTGACAGATACGATGAGATTTTATACAGATGAATTACTGTCTTAGGCACAATCCAGAAATGAAAATTATTTGCATAATGTGCTGGTAAAACTATGATAGCTAGAGAGCATGCCACTTCTGCTTTACCATTTCAATTTTTATAATTTCATAGCAGACAGAGTTTCTGTTACAAATCCAGTCATATTCTGTTGAATAGCCAAGAACATGGTTTGAAATGCCTTTTTATGAATGTTTAGTATTTATTCATTGCAATTAATATTCATAATTTTGCTGTTTTTTTGATACTTCATATTTTGAAAAAAATCTCACAAACCAGGAAATTTATAAACCAAGCACTACCTGCATTATCATTATATTTTATTCTGAATATTATAATGATTTAGTTGTAAATTGTTACAAATTAATCAAAAAATTAAAATTTAATATAAATCATATGCAAGTGAAATAAATATGATCTTTCATTTAATGTGTAAACTTTAATTTTAAATGACCATTAAACTATAAATTTAATTGAAAAATAAATAAGCTAATTTAATAAAAATAAGTAGATTAAAAATTTTTTTCTATTTTAATTAAATACATCTTGGAGAAAAGTCTATAATAAGAGTTAATTTGTGGTATGCAGTGGTTTGCATGGCAGAAATTAAACAATCAAACAATTTAGAAATTTAGATTTTTCATGTGGTTGATCTGCTGCATATTTGATACTGAAAACAGCAGAAAGTTGATATCAATTAAATTGAGAGTGAGAACATCCACCATTTATATATTTATGATCTTCATGATGTATGACTTCTACATCAAAATGTTGTAAAGATAGTGCCCATTTTAACAATTTAGTACTGTGTGTGGAATTTAATGCCAAGTATTTTAAAGGATTATTGTCTATTATTATCCTAATCTTGCTAGCATAGATTCCGTATGTAAAATTTTCAAACTCCACACTACTGTGAATGCTTACTTTTCAATTATAGCCCATCACAATTCTGCACCCAAGTTTTCTGATTGCAGATTCAATTAGATGCTCCTTACCCTCTTCTGTGATTTGGACTAAACATGCCCTTACTGAATGCTCCAAAGCATCTATAAACAAAATATATAGTTTCCCAATTTCTGGAGAAAATAGGAAAGGAACCATTAGAAGTTTTGATTCTTTTTTGAATGTCAAGTTATTTTGCATTCTGTGACTAAACTATAATATTTGGTCCCATGCAAATAGTAAAATCTGTTAATGGTGTAGTGACTTCAGCAAAATCTGGAATGTAATCTCTGCAATACTTACAAATTCCCAAAAAGCTTTGTAACTGTTTTTATTAGCAGTCTCTCCAAATGCAAAAATCACTTCAACTCTTCCTGGATCTGGTGAGTACTAATCAGAATCAAATTTGTATCACAAATATTACAGGTTCCCCCATTTTATGAAAGTTTGTTTAGCATCATTTCACTTTTACAAAAGACCTACATTAGTAGCTCTTTTCAATAACCAAAAGAAATCCAAAGAGGATTTTTGTTTTTACGAAAAAATCCACATGGTAATAATAGTAATTTACTATTCTGGAGGATCTGCTTCAATTCCAGATCCCACACTTCCAGTTTTTCAGGAAGCATCTGATTCTGGGCTGCTGAATTCCATTCTTTGACCTTCTGGTTGATTCCACCACAATCAACCTACAATGGTCTCAAAGTCAGTATTTCCAGGTATAGCGTTTTCCATATGTGATATGGCAGCCTAATTGAAAACATAACTGTTAGTGAAACTATAGTATGTGGTGGAATCAACCAGAAGGTCAATCAACCTACAATGGTCTCAAAGTCAGTATTTCCAGGTATAGCATTTTCCATATGTGATATGGCAGCCTAATTGAAAACATAACTGTTAGTGAAACTATAGTATATATATGTTATTTCTACTTTATATAGGATGTATATTTATCATATCATTCCTGCTTTTACTAGATGTTGGTGTTATTTTAGATTTTATATGTTATTTAGTATGATTTGATAAGTTATTTTTTGAATCTGGGAATGCTAAAAAACTTTTCCCATATAAATTAATGATCATTGCTTCTTCACTTTATGCTTTTTTGGTCTATGAAAGATTTCATAGAAATGCCCTATTTTCGTGAAATGGTATATGTGAGAGTGGGCAAATTGATATTTTCTAAATTCAAATTGAATCCAAAAACTCTGGGAATCTTTAATACAATTGACAAGTGTTTGATATAATCATTCCAGGTCAAGGAAAATATTGCTATATTATCAATGTAAGTATTGCTATATTATCAATTGTCTATTGCAAATGGACAATATGGACTTAATGCTTCATAACTGAAATGTTTCAGCAGCTCCCTTTAAACCAAAAAGACATAACCCACCACTGATAATGTCTTCTATAATTTAAAAAATTATAAATAGTTAATGAAAATTGATTTTGGAATTCTGTAATAAAATATTTTAAATATACCTAAAGATGACCTAAATTATAGATTGCAAATATTTACAAAACAAATAAAAAATGATGGTTACTGTATTTACTGCTTGAAATTTTAAATTTTATAATGAACAAATATTCATCTAATTATGAACATCAGAATTACAAACTTTTGTACAAACAAATATGCTATTTTATTTTCAATTAAAAAAAAATTTAAAAAGTTATATAAGAATTTAAACCATAATGTTTTTCACAAAGATTTACACTACTTAATTTTATCATAAATACTTACATCTAGCCAATTAGCAGGATAAATTCCAAGAAAATTACTTTAATTTTCTTGGAACAGAATTTAATTTGTTTAAAGCTGAAGAGGGAATTGAAGAATTCCGAAAGCCCTTCTTTGCACTGAATAAAGTAATTTTCTTGGAATTAATTTATCCTGCTAATTGGCTAGATCAGTGTTTCTCAAACTATGAATCACGACCCCAAATGAGGTCGCAAAAATTAAATTCAAACACTTGAATTTCAGTTTATATGTAAGGAGTCGCAAAAATTAAATTCAAATACTTGAATTTCAGTTTATATGTAATTACAAAAATTAAATTCAAATACTTGAATTTCAGTTTATATGTAATTTCCACAAATGTCCAAACATTTAACTTCCAATATTTAACGTATGACAACATATGTATTTTCAATGTAGTTGGCTGTTGTGTTCATCTTAATAAGTGTGTAAATGACTTATATACTTGTACGTTTTAAATGTATGACAACATATGTATTTTCAGTGTAGTTGGCTGATTGTGTTCTTATGACAACATATGAATTTTCAGTGTAGTTGGCTGATTGTGTTCATCTGAAGTAAATGATTTATATACTTATATGTTTTATTCCATATTTAATACTTTGCCCAATATTTAACGTATGACAACACATGAATTTTCAGTGTAGTTGGTTGATTGTGTTCATCTTAATAAGTGTGTTATAAATTTTCAGTGTAGTTGGTTGATTGTGTTCATCTTAATAAGTGTGTAAATATACTTGTACGTTTTATTTCATATTTAATACCTGGGGTCGCGAAAGTAATTGGCTGATTGTGTTCATCTTAATAAGTGTATAAATGATGTAGTGATTGGTTGATTGTGTTCATCTTAATAAGTGTGTAAATGACTTATATACTTTCGTGGTTGTGTTCATCTTAATAAGTGTGTAAATGACTTATATACTTGTACGTTATTGTTCATCTTAATAAGTGTGTAAATGATTTATGTACTTGTATGTTTTTTGATTGTGTTCATTTTAATTAAGTGTGTAAATGATTTATATACCTGTATGTTTTATTTCATATTTAAATATGTGTATAAATGATTTATGTATTTGTATGTTTTATTTCATATTTAATACCTGGGATCGGGAAAAATGTCATAATGAAAAATGGGGTCATGAATGAAAAAAGTTGGCAAAAAATGTCGTAATGAAAAATGGGGTGATGAATGAAAAAAGTTTGAGAGCTAGTAATGAAAAATGGGGTCATGAATGAAAAAAGTTTGAGAAGCGCTTGTAATGAAAAATGGGGTCTTGAATGAAAAAAGTTTGAGAAATGTTGGTATAGACAATAAATCGGCGAGTGCGTATTTCGTTCGCCATGAAAAGGGCTAGATGTAAGTATTTAAGAATTTAAACATTACAAAAATGTAATGTCTGCAATAAATATATTGTAAATTACACAGTTAATATGGTCTGCAATATTTGACGATGGAATTTCCACCAAAAATTCTTGCATAATAAATGATATTATATTATATTCAAATCTCTGAAATAAACTCCTAACTGATCCAAATCAATATTATATATTACATAATACAATTTACAGTGTATTTGGGCCTCTAAGTTCAGTATAAGAATAAATTTTGAGTTATAAATAAAACTTATGATATAAATGAATGATGCACAGCACAATTTTAAGTAAAAAAACTTAATTTATTAAAGAATTATAGTACTTTTAGCTTTAATAAGCCATCTTCAGTAAGTTTACAAAAGATTGTTATATATGGAATATTTTGTAAACTTACTGAAGATGGCTTATTAAAGCTGAAAGTACTGTAATTCTTTAATAAATTAAGTTTTTTTCACTTAAAATTGTGCTGTGCATCATTCATTTATATAATTGAAACTACAAGTGAAATAGCAGTAGATAGTAATTATGTAAAACTTATGAATTTATGTTTGTAACTATAGCAAATATTAAAATCTTGTTCATGTTTATATTATTTAATAACATTTTAAAATCTTATTAAAATTAGATTTAAACTTACCATGCCATATTCTAATGAATAATTTACTTTTTTAATTTGTCCTGGCAGTTTCCCAGCTTTACGAATAGGAATAAAAGGCAGATTTAATGTTAATGCAATAATAGGTGCTATTAGAAATCCTCTTGATTCTAATCCTATTATGCCATTTACATCTGGAATCTCTGTCTCAATATGATTTTTAATTAAGTCAATAAGATCTTCAAATAAATCTGGTTGTTGTAATATTGGAAACAAATCTCTAAAGTAAGAATTAAATAATTTAAAATCTATAAAAAGTATTGTATTTTCATCATGAAAAATTTAAATAGTTTTCAGAAATAAATTACAAACTTTTAAAATTTTATAATGTATTTTTAAAGAAAAAAAATTTATTATTATTGGAAGCATTTTCACTGAGATACTCTTTTTTTTAAATCTTTCTGAATAAATCTAAGAATTGACAATTACATTTAAACTAAAACACACAAAATTTGATCTTTCCTTTCTAGTGCTCTGTTGACTTATTAATCATGTACATAATTCTCATTGCAAATATACATTCAAAATTATATAAAAAAAATAATCATAAGTAATGCAATAAGCATTTAAAAATACAATATTAGAATTTATTGCTAAATTTCCAGAGAGAGGTATTATACATCTTATAATAGCTCTTTTATACACATAAGTATAGACTTTATACATTAAATTTCATAGTTTATAAAAATAACAATTATTTGAAAATAGATAATTATTTTATCATTTAATATGGGATATATAAATAAACAAATTCTCTGCTTTTTGGAAAAAAAATTCATGATATAGTACATAAGCAAGAAAAAAAATTTATTATTATTGGAAACATTTTCACTGAGATACTCTTTTTTTTAAATCTTTCTGAACAAATCTAAGAATTGACAATTACATTTAAACTAAAACACACAAAATTTGATCTTTCCTTTCTAGTGCTCTGTTGACTTATTAATCATGTACATTAATTGTTTATATTCTCATTGCAAATATACATTCAAAATTATATAAAAAAAATAATCATAAGTAATGCAATAAGCATTTAAAAATACAATATTAGAATTTATTGCTAAATTTCCAGAGAGAGGTATTATACATCTTATAATAGCTCTTTTATATACATAAGTATAGACTTTATACATTAAATTTCATAGTTTATAAAAATAATTATTTGAAAATAGATAATTATTTTATCATTTAATATGGGATATATAAATAAACAAATGATCTGAGCTTGATCTTTTTCACAAAGAAGCTTGAATTCCAATCTTGAAAGTTTTTTAAATTGACTAATCTATTGATATTTACTGAGCAATGGAAAATTAATCTGACATGCAAGTACCAAAATAGAAATTGTTCAAGAATGTCCACACTCTCTCTTTTAATATAATGATTTGAAATTTTTTATTAAGAAAGTTAGTTCTAATTATAAGTTGTCATGTTAGATCTGAGACCATCTCTGACTTCAAAAAACCAGTAGTTTACCATTAGCAGTTAGTGTTTATAAACAAGATAGGGCCTCAGTAAAACATTGCAAAGAACACAATTGAATGCCATTCATCTCTGTCTTGATAGATGAAAATCATATCTTTACAACTATACAGTTATCCATAAAACACATTTTAATCAATTTCCTTATTGCTGAATATTTACAATTTATTCATTTATATAAAAATTATTTTATCTTATTAACTTTTTTAAAAATTTTAATTATTCTGGCTTGTTTTGCCTTTTTATCATCAGATATTAGTGTTACACGTAATATTTTGCACAAGTCTTTTATGTCATTTTTATGAATTCAATTTTTATGTTTTTGTATACTGATTGAATTATTGCAGTTGTTACTTATTATTTTGTTTGGTTTTATCAAATGCCCTTTTTATGTAGTTTTTATAAGTTCTATTGTTTGTTATTTGTTAATTTTGTTTTTTTTACAAGTATTTTTAACTCCACTGTTTTTATTTTTATGAACATTATATTTATTACATTTTGATCGAGGATATCTCTATATCAAGAAAAAAACTCAAACTACAAACAATTCACTACAGTCATAATTACATTGACTGGCAATTAGTTAGCTTTGAAGTGTAATAGGTTAATAAATAACTTTTATCAAAAAAGATCAAGTAACTCAAGTTTTCCTAAGCTTTTTCTTAACATCCTGCCAGTTTGAGTTTTAGAAAACACTTGAATTTCAGCAAGTCTAAATTCAATTATTTGTAATATGTAAGAATATTGGATTAGAAAAGAAATTCTGAGTACAGTTATCCCTTCTATAGCACGGTAGATAGGTTCCTAAACATACAATTGTGAATGACAATTTTTCTCACCTAATATCGAATCTCTGTTAATCAGGACTGTACTATATACTTTGTGATTATTTTATATTTCTCAAAAAATTTTTTGATCAAATAATTAAAAAAATATATCTATCAAAATTCAAAATTAATGATTTTAAATATAATAATGACAATACAATATGCTTTCAATTACAATGTCAGCTTCAACTTGTAGAATATATCAAAGTCAAAAAGTATGAAAATTAAAAAAACTAAAAATTTCTTCAAATATTTTATTTATTTGAATTAACTGTGTACACTTATTTGCATATCATTGTTTATGCTTTAATAGCTTTGACTATTATTTATAAGTTACTTCATCATTAAGTGGTGAAGTAACTTGTAAGTTACTTCACCACTTAATGATGAAGTAACTTACACCACTTAATGATGAAGTAACTTATAAATATCAATGATATAATTATGAATAAAATCATATGTAGTTGAATTATATGCAAGAATATTGTAGTTTATTATTATTAAATTTTAAATAATTATAATTAAAAAGTTGTTTTGAATATAGTAAATGGTGATTATTTATACTGAGATTCAAAATATGTAAAATATAGAGGTTCATAATCAATGAATTGAACATTTGATTATACGGACTAATAAACTAAAATTGTAAATCAATTCACTTGTTTAACATTATTTCTTTATTGATTCATCATTATTTATCAAATGAAATGCCTTTTCATAATTTCAGATTTTATTTAAATATGTATTCCATATAAATGATATAATTAAAAGTTATTTTTATTATTTTATAGGGCTAAGCTTGCACATGGATTACTATCAGGTGAATATTCAAAACCACCTTCAGAAGAATCAATAGATTGTAAGGTTAGTCATTATATTAAGAATTTATGTACTTTAATTCAAAATAAGTACAGATGATTATTTTGAAGATGATATTATGTATACAGATGATTCCCTAATCATAAACATCAGAATCCTTATTATAAACTTTCACAAGTATAAATATTTTGTAATTATAAATTAATTACAAAAATTTTTAAATAATTAGTATGTTATTAAAAATTAACATATAATAAATTTTTTGTAATTTTTGAAAAGTGGTCTAGCAGGAAATGTTTCATAAATTTATTAGCATCTAGCATAATAATACTAATACAAGATAGTAGAAAAATCTTTGACTTATCAAGCTATAATATTATATTTATTAATTATAATCAAAATAGAATACAACATATTATTATTATGTTATATTACATCAATGTGGGCACGGAATATTTCCGGGTCAAAGTGCTATGTCGGACACAAGTCAAGACATAGCTACTTGTGATGTTTAATTGTGAGTTAACTGTCTGTGTCAGTGTTGAGAAACTTTCTTACTATGTTGCATGTATTGAGTAGAGATGCTTTTTGTAGTGTTATGTATGTCTTTGGATGTAGATCTAGTGTTTTGAGGCTTTTGTGTAATGTTTGAGGGATTACTCCTGTGGAGGAGAGAATGATGGGTACTATAACTACCTTTTGCATTCCCCAGAGACGCTTAATTTCTTGAGAGAGTTCTGTGTATTTGCTAATTTTCTGGGTGAATGCATCCTGGATGTTGTGTGTGTCAGGTATTGAGATGTCTATAATGTAGGTAACTTTGTTTTGCTTGTCTATGAGAGTGATGTCTGGTCTGTTGTGGTGTATGGTTTTGTCTGTTAGGATTGTTCTGTCGTAATACATCTTGTGTGTTGAGTTTTCTAGGATTGTGTCTGGTATGTAATTGTAGTATGGTGTGAGTGTGTTCATTAATTTGTGTTTGGTTGCAAGCTTTTGGTGTATTATGTTTGCTACTTGGTTGTGTCTGTGCAGGTAATCTGTTTGTGCAAGTAGCTTGCAACCAGATGTAATGTGTTGAATCGTTTCGGGTGCTATGTGGCATTTCCTACATGTGTCATTTGTTAATGTGCTGTCTTTCAGTATGTATTTTCTGTATTATTATTATTATTATTATTATTATTATTATTATTGTGTTGTAAAACTTTGAACAATAGTTATTTTATATTAAATTTTATGAAATTTCTGACCATTAAAATATCTTAAATGATGTTATTACTGAGAATTCCCACAATCTTTTATTCAAAATAGAAACATTATTAATGAAAAATGAATAAAAATACAGTTAAGTTTATTTATGCATTGATCTAGCAAAAATATCCTTTGATAGAATTAGCATTACATCATGAACAAGCATGAGTACTATCATTCTCTAAGCATGTTTACAACTGTTAAATTGAATAAACATGAAATATTAATGTTTAAAGTTAAATAATAATTACTTTGTTTTATTTTTATTTAATTTACAATTTTATGCTTTAACCTTTTTCGCTCCTCATTTTAATAAAGACATGCCCTTTTCTGCTCCAAGAAAAATGAAATTTGATATTTAATAGTCGATATTTTGCTATAACTTTTTTACTTTTTAATTTTTGGCAAGAAAAAATTGGATTTTGTTGTCCATATACTGTGTCCTGATATCGTTTAATTTTGGATTAAGGACCAAAAGAAAAAAAATATGAAAGCAATTAAGGCATAATTAGTATATGTAAACAATATATAATTTTTCAAGTTATTCATGATTTCAGTATTGGATAAAAAAAAATGTTTATATATTTACATTCTTGATGATATTCTGCATCTAATAATACCAAATATTTCATAATTCTAACAAACTTTTCCAACTAACGAAGACAACTTATATTGTAATTTGATACCGCTAAGTGTAATCTAATACCTCGTGTAAATAAACAATCGTATTCGCCCTCTCGCGGATGAAATACGGTATTCCATTATACAAATATTTAAAATAATTGTTTATTAGCCATTTTTCTTCCTATTTTCTTAAAATAATGTGTGATAAATATTTTTTATTTTATAAGAAGTATTAGTATGAATAAGAATGTCAACTTTGTACAAAAATTTATTTTTTTAAATAAATATTGCTATAATTTGTATATGTAGCTATCATCCTGCCATCTGTATGCCAGATTTAGCACTGATTTTTGATAAATTATTGCTTTTTATACGTTTTTTACTCAAGATTTGTCTCTGTGCCTTTTAAAAATGGCGGATGGTGAATTATTTCTCTGTATTTTGTCATTCTAAGTCGTTAATTCTTCAAAAAATAATTAAAAATGTAATAATAATAGCATTTTCAAACAAAGGGGATAGGTTGTCACGGCTCTTCTTTTAGTTAACATAATGTAACTAGCCCATAGCCTAAAGTCATGCAATTGACCTTGGATGGACGCTGTTTGACAACAATTATGCACCCTTAGTCTACTAAATACTTGTTTCGACTGCAGATAACACAAAAATTACACTATTATTTAAATTTTTGTGTTATATTTTAAATATAACTCATATAAACAATCAGCTGATTTTTAAAACCGTTGGATATTTCCCGCTATAATCTAGGATGTCAACTTTCGTGTTGATCGTGAAACGTGGTATAGGCTGCTTTGTTTCTCTGATACATAGAAATTTATATATTTTTAAATAAAACTGATGTCAACTTTCGTGTTGATCGTGAAGCGTGGTATAGGCTGCTTTGTTTCTCTGATACATAGAAATTTATATATTTTTAAATAAAACTAATTTATCGAAATTTGTGTGGAAAAACAGCAGATCATATTATTTGGAAAGGGCCAAACTTTCCCAAATTATAATTTATTGAATCAAGATATCTATAAAAAAAGAAGGGTAAACTAAGAAGGAAATGCGGAACATGATAGAGCAAGTTGGACAAATTCGGACAATTCCTTCTTGAATTTTTGGCAGTCCAAAGATCACAAATGTATTAATTGATTCGATTAAATTCGAATTAAAGGGTTAATTAAGAATTTATTAAAATATCAACGTAAAATCAAATTTTTTGTTATTACAACAGAGATGTGAAGAATATGATAAAATTTGAGATTTTAACCATTTTTTTCTCGATTTAAGCAAAAATAATGAAGTTATTGGGTTTTAAATTTTGTCTCGGCTACCGAGGTGTAGGAGCGCAAGACGGAGCATGCATCTAAGAAGCCGAGTTGGTAGAGTGGTAAAGGTCAAGAAGCAGTTGGGAAATATTAATTAACCAGTTTTCAGCAGTTATTTAAGCGAAAAAATTATATTTTAATACTTGTTAAAGATCTTTCGGCTTAATAAAGCCATCCCAGTTGGGAAATATGTGATTCTTCATAAATTATTGTTAGATATCCACTCTTAATCTTTGGTCTGAAACTTCTGAGTGTATAATTTCTATACTCAATGCACTTTCATTTAATGGTTTTCTATATGATTCTTCATAAATTAGGGTTAGATATCCACTCTTAATCTGAAACTTCTGAGTGTATAATTTCTATACTCAATGCACTTTCATTTAATGGTTTTCTGATCCCAATTAGTATTTTTTACAGTACACCTGTATATATTTTCAAAAATAACAGTATTGAAAGGAACAGTATTTGCAAGATATTAATATATATAATCAAATGACTACAATATTTCAGAATTTGCTACATTCTATGCTTAGGCTTTGTAATTCCAGAAACTAACTTCTGAATCATAAGCCCAAGTCCAGAAATGGTTGAAAATAATATTAAAAATATAGCTAAATTATTAAGACTAATACAAAAAAAGGTTAGTAAACTTATTATTAAATAAATGGACAGAAACAAAAAAATAACAATGAAGTTAACTTATTTACAAAAATAAATTAACTTTATTGATGCATTCTAAATTAACACAATATTTATTTTTGAAATAAGAATTTATTTCAAAATTCATACATAAATGAGTATTAAAAATAAATTCTTCTATTTGAGAAAACTACCATAATTTCAACTATGTTGAGAGAATTGAATCAAAAGTTGGCATATTTTCAATATTTTTTTCTATTGTTTTTTTTTGTGATTTGTGTAAATGCAAAATTATCTTTCACTTTAGAATTCATGATTAGAAAATACTAGTTACAAGCTGGAAATACCATCTTCCAACTATACTCACTTGTCAAATAATAATGACATATAATTTACATAAATTATATTACTAATTCAAATTGAGATTTTATAAATTGAGTTTAAGTTTAATCTCTTTGATGAATTATTCACAGAAAATTCTAATTATAAACTGTTAAAAGGAAAACATGAAATCTTATCTGTAAATTAGAAAATAATCATTGCATAGTTTATTATGCAAATAGATATATGCATATGGGAATATGAAAAGTTATTTAAATCCAATGCTCCATAGAAAACGATTAAGGTGGTTAGTGACAAGTACTACTTTGTGAATTTGACAAATCTGATTGCTCTTTTTTGTATCAGTAGTGGAAATATTAGATTAATTAAACTTAAAGAATAATTATTGTCTGATTTAATAGAATTGTTGATTGTTATTAATCAACTTAATAATAACTTAATATTAAACTTAATAATATAATTAAACTTAAAGAATAATTATTGTCTGATTTAATAGAATTGTTGATTGTTATTAATCTATTTTAGCTCTATTTTTATTTTCTTATTTGAAATAAAATTAGTTAATTAATAACTGAATTGTTTTTTATGGCTAAATTAACTTTAAATTTTCTTACTTTGACAACTTATTCACTAATTTAAGTTTACTAACATATCCGTTTGTTTTTTTAATCCTGATTGTTATTTCTGGTGATTTTTATTTTTATTTTTTTTTCTAATATTGTTAGATGTAAGATTAGAAAGAAGTTATTTTTGAGTTTAGGAAGTCCATATCTTAGATTAGAATTATGGAACATTATAAAGTCATTCCATTTGCTAGCTTTTGAGATTTGTGGGGGGAAAAGTGACTTTGCTATGGTAAATATGCTTTTAAATTTGAAATTAAATAATTTTTTATATTTGACTTTGAATTCTAACTATCCTTGTATATAGATGTGAAAACTGAAAATGCTTATTTTATGATGTGTTGTTAAAAGTTTTTTCCTGCTAAAAGTTAGATAGTTATATTTAATAACAAAAAGCAAGAGAAGTTTATGAATATATTAAAAAATTTCTAATTGTGATGTGTTGTTAAAAGTTTTTTCCTGCTAAAAGTTAGTTATATTTAATAACAAAAAGCAAGAGAAGTTTATGAATATATTAAAAAATTTCTAATTATACTGAATTTAAATCTCTAATTTCACATTAAGTTTTAGTTAAAATAACAAAAATTATAAAAATAATTTTTCACAATCTATTACAAGAATTGAATCACATATATGTATTATCTAAAGATATAGTGTAAAAATAATAAATATTGTAATAATAGTACAGGCATACTTTGCTTTATGGTGCTTTGCTAATACAGCACTTTTCAATTATATTCCATGTTTTTATTTTATATCTCAAAATGAAAATTATCTACAAAATAATATTTAAAATAGATATATAAAACAAATTCATATATAAATTTATACCCATAGCTGGGTAAGACCTGGAGTCATGCTGAAAAACTGAAGATATGAGATCCAGAATTAAACCTGGATCCAAGATGATATGCAAATTCTTTAAAACATGATAATCTGGCTAATTACCTATTGTGCACTTAATAAATAATAGTATAAATATGTTTTATGCTTTTATACTCATTAGCAAATGAAAAAAACTGATTTGCTTTACATTTTGGTCTGGAACATAACTACCACATTAACAAAGTATGCCTTATTTGAAGTATTTTAGATACAAATTATTAAGTCACTTCTGTTTTGTTTCTTCATTCAAATTTTATAAAAATTAAAATATTTTAATCATTAATCAAATGCATAATATATATATATATTTGATAGAATCAAGTGGAAATTAAGCCTCAAATGTTTAAAAATCTTATTGGTAAAGGTCATCCAGAATTTTCCACGAAACGACAACAAGATGCTCAAGAATTCTTTCTACATCTTATTAACATATTAGAGGTATTTTTTATTGTGTCTTATTATTATCCTTTTATAATAGATATTTCATAATTTTAAAGATATGTTGAGAAGACTATATTAAAATCCCAATGATATGGATCAGAGTAGATGTATATCATTGTGACAATGGTTGAAAAACATTGTGAAAAAGTTAATATCTAAATTTGTCTTTACATCAAATAATAAATTCTTCTTAGATATAAAGGCTTGATATTATTAATTTTTAATAAATGCAGGTTGTTTTTGCTTTGTGAGTTCTTACTTTAAGAGTTCCTATATTTAAGTTTCTTCAAGAATCAAATATTAAAAAGTCAAAAATATAAATATTATTCTTAAATATATAACTATAGCTAACACTTACATAGCTATGCAATATGATTTGTCTAGGTTAGTAGGGGAAATTTTGTTCTCTCTATTAAATAGAAAAATAGAAGACCAGGAAGTGAAAACAGCAAACCTCTGGTTTCCATGGTTTCTTTGGATGATCATATAAATTATTTTCATTCCCTGATGTCTAAGACAGTAATTCATCTATATAAAAACTCATCTATCATCTGTTGAGATGATAAATAAATAATTTTTAATATTATATGGCATAGCCTTAATTATTATAATTAATTATGATTGCTTTATTTTTAGGGCTGTTTTTTGTTTAATCATAAACTATTGCTTTGTTGGCCTTTACTTAATAATATGTCAGATTCTGTTTTTGAGAATGAGAACCCTGTTTTTAACATTGTCTACAAGAAAATAAATATTTGCTTTAAGAGTTTTTACTTTGATTACAATTCAAGAATGAATTAACTTGTAAAGTTGAAAGCTGCCTGTATAAAATCCAGAGACTACAGTCAGAAATATAAGAATAAATCTTTCCTTCCATTATATTTGATTCTTATGTAGGTAGAACTTTTGGACAATAATCAGTACAAAACCACTCAACCAAACCTTCAATTCAAAAAGAAGGGAAAGCAGTTTTGCATTGCAGAAGATTGATGTTGCTATTCCTAAATCAAATTTGAAATCTGCTTTACTGCTTCATTTAGAATATATTGATAACACTAGCCTCTCTTAGCTCTGATACTAGTAGTTTCTAATTAAACAAAGGAGTCTCAGAACAATTTGGATGTTTCAACTACCCAATATGATTATCTTTAAAGAGCATCTATCTGATAATTTTTTTTAATATCTAGTTTGGTGAATGGTCCATTGATACTGGAGAAAAAAATAACCATCTGATTATCTTTCTGTGAAGGTAAAAGATTAATTATAAAATGAAGTTTTGCCTGGTGTACCTTGAAGGAGATTTTCATAGCACTATCTTTTGCTATCCTGATCCCATTTAATTCTCACATTCTATTTTATATCATAATTTTTTGAATAGAATAAAATCAACTATCTTTTGCTATCCTAATCCCATTTAATTCTCACATTCTATTTTATATCATAATTTTTTGAATAGAATAAAATCATTTTTAATTGGAAGAGAATTAAAACATGATTCTCCAATCCTTGTATCCTCTACAATACAAACTTGGAGTTTCTGGAGAGGCTGTGGTTAATTTGAAATTGATAAAAAATATAATTTATGTATCCATTTATTGGTATCATATAATATATCAATTTTATATCCAATGCATATAATGTATTAAAGTACTGTATTTATAGCGAAATAATCGAAATCAAGAAAATCCAGCTGACTGTTTCAAATTCCAATTTGAAGAAAGAATACAATGTATACAATCTGGAAAAGTAAAATATACTACAAGGACAGAATATTTATTATCTCTCCCTATTCCTATGAATGCTGCTTTGAATAAGGGTTTGTTGAATTTTTCAGATGCAAGTATCTTTTAGGAAGTTACCTAAAAGTTATTTAAATGAAATTTTTATTTATTTAAATATTTTTTGATATTCCAACAGAAAAGCTAGAAGAATTTCAGCTTAAGAAATTAGAAAAAGAATCAAGAGGAGAAAAAATGTATGAAAGAATAATTAAAATAATTTTAGGAAATTTAATTCATTTTTTCATTAATGCATATTCAAATATTAAACAGAGATTCAAGTGAAATTGTTCGGCCATTTATTCCTTTAACTGCTTGTATAGAATCATTTTCTGTTCCTGAAATGGTTGATGATTTCTATAGTTCTGCTATAAATAGTAAATCAACAGCTCAGAAGTAAGTACTATATTGTTATAAATTTAGCAAGTTTTGTTTTTTATTAATGAAATTTTTATTTGATTCTAGAACAACAAGATTTCGTACATTCCCAGATTATTTATTAGTACAGTTGAAAAAATTTACTATTGGAGAAGATTGGATTCCTTTGAAATTAGGTTAGTTATAAATCTAAACATTATTTTTAATTCCTTTCAGAAATGGCAGAATTCAAATTTCTTCTTTTGTAATAATAAAAATATATTCAACTTATTTTATTTAGAGAATTTTCTCACAAATTACATTGAACTAAATGTTGTTTATTTTTTTTCTCAAATTTAGTCAAAAATGTTATCTGATGTTTATATTGTTGAAAAATATAGAATATGAGAAATATTTTTAGCAAAATTTCATAATTTCAATAAATATTTTCAAAATAAACATTTTAACTTTTTTCTACAGGATCAGTCATTTTTTGACCATACATGATTGATTTGACTTCATATACACTGTATCTCATATATCCTATATCTAGCTAATTTTGTATAAGCTATTTATTTTTTCAAATTGTATAATTTGAATGATTGTGATAGCATTCACCAAGATATGATTGATTTAAACTACAATATATATAAATAAAAAATTGAAACAGCTGTATTTAATCATAACTAAAATTGGTGTTTTGCATTGATGAAGTCTGAGGAGAATATATTTGAAAGCTTATTTGAATTATAAGATTTATTTGGATTAAAAAATAATTAAAATACAGATAGTTGTTATTTTATAAGTTTCCAGATTTATTAATTCATTTTTCATGCACAATTACTCTGATTTATAGAGATAATTTGAGATTGAAGTTTTTGCATACATAACTCTAATTAAAAATTTCTGAATCAAAAACTCTTTAATTATGATGTTTAAACCTACAGAACACTATGATACCATATTGTTCTCAGTCTGAAAGGGAGACAATGCTGCATGGATTGTTGTTGAATCTAATATGATCTTTGTTCTCTATTTTGAGAAAGATTTATTTGAGTGATATTGAGATTTGTAATACTGTGATAATGTGTACTACAAGTACTGAAAATTGATCACATTGCCAATCTTCATTGTATTGTGCCCAGCAAGAATTTTTTAAATTGGAAAATTATTTCATGCATTCATTTATTTCAAAACACATTTATTGCAATGTTATATCATCATCAAAATAATTGAATTACATCTAATAATATTTGTTCTTATTGAATATATTTATTGAAGTATTAAATTGTGAGATAATTTAATTCTATTGATGATTAATAATTTTTCAAATCACTAAGGTTGTACCAGTTTTGACAACTGACTACAGGTAACTTATATAAAGGGTGTCCCAACAAAAGTACTGGATTTAATATGCCCAATAAAATACTTTATTTTTAGAAAATGTAAAATATTTTTACATACAACAGGTAAATATTTCAATTTAAGAATGGAAATTAATGTCTGGCATATGCCCTCCATGACTTGCTCTGCAGCACCACACTCTCTCGATGAAATTCATAATCACTTTTTCACAGATTTAAAAATACTGTTCTATACGGTTTATAATATAAATATTCTACAAAATCAGCACAAATGAGCAGACCTATTAACTTATAAACTTTATTAACCAGAAACGGAATATCTAAAAGTTTCTAGAAAAAACACCATTCATCCACCAACTATTAATCTTGCTGACATGACCTTTAGAAATTCAAATCAATTCATATCTAAAAGTTTCTAGACCATTCATCCACCAACTATTAATCTTGCTGACATGACCTTTAGAAATTCAAATCAATTCAAATATTTAGGCTCTGTAATAACAAAAGACAACAGTATTAAAGCAGAAATAAACATGAGAATTCAAGCAGGTAATAGAGCATATTTTGCATTACAACAACTTCTCTCTTCAAAAATACTTTCTTACACAACAAAAGCAAACATATACAGAACACTAATCAGATCTGTTATACTGTACGGAGCAGACACTTGGAGCATCACCAAAGCAGAGGAAGACCAACTGCAACGCTTTGAGAATAAAATTTTACGAAAAGTTTATGGTCCTAATAAAGATACTGTGACAGGCGAATGGAGAAAACGAACAAATAAAGAATTGTATTTACTCTATGGGACGCCACTAATTATAAATGAAATAAGAGCCAGTAGTATCAGATGGCTAGGACACCTGGAGAGGATGAATGAGGATCGTCTAGTGAAGACAACATTCAGTGAACATTCAACTGGAAGATAACTCAGAGGTCGGCCTCGAAGAAGATGGAGAGATAACATTGAAAAAGACTTGGAGCTGCTAAATGTAAGAAATTGGCAGGAAAAGACAAAGAACTGGAGTGAGTGGAGAAAGGTGGTGCTTGAGCCAAGAACCTTGAAAGTTCGTGAGGCTAAAGAAGAAAACCATAATACTATATTTCTTTTCTAATTTATTCTATATTTATAATACAGCAACAAGTTCGTGAGGCTAAAGAAGAAGAAAACCATAATACTATATTTCTTTTCTAATTTATTCTATATTTATAATACAGCAGTTGCTTATCTGGCAAACGAAGATCGTATTTAGAAAAGTTTTCCTTCTAATATTTTGTAACCAGGTTCTTTTTATTTCTAATTTCTTTTACTTGGCGGCAAAGGAAAGAATCTATGACTCTTGTTTTGTTCGATTACAACAATTTACAGCACTATAACAAGGCATGTTCTTAAAAAATAACCAGAAAGCCTGTGTACGTAATGATAACTCCCTATCTAACAGGATATAAAATTGCCTATTTGGCGGTATATATATATATAGAGAGAGACTCTATCATTAGTTAAGCGGCAGTGCTACCTGGTATGCGTGTACAATCTTTTAAATTACCTATTTCACACACATCAATACGATAAAAATAAAAAAAATGCTTATTATTACAAATATGATTATTATTTTTTTCCCTTTATTGTTTAAAAACATTATTATTGAACCACTGTAAACATAATTTCACATCAGAAAAATACAGAAACGTTTTTGGCTCAAAGTTTATAAAGTTCAGCTTAAAGTTCATAAGTTAATAGGTCTGCTCATTTGTGCTGATTTTGTAGGATATTTATATCACTTTTTCACATATTTGCCTATCGAGGTAGCTAATGACATGCTCAATTTCCTCTTTAAGTTCTTACACTGTTTGGGGTTTGTTTTGAATAAACTTGTGATTTCAGAAACCCCAAAGAAATTAGTGACAAGGCGTAAGGCAGGGATGCACAGACTTGTTAAGACCAAGGGCTGCATAGATTCACTGAGACTTATGGAAGAGCAACCAAAAAAACAGTTATATATATCATATCACATTTAATAATTACATGTAACAAAGGAATGTAATCAAAAGTAAACAAAGAATTTTTAATTGGATATATGGTATTTCTTTGATTTAACAAATTTTTTTTATTAGGATTTTAACTTGTAGTAGCTAAATATGCAAAATTGATTCTAAATTTTCATTAATTGAGCATCAGTGCTATCTTGTGTGCATGTGCATATTTTTTTAAATGATCTATTTCACAAACACAAACATTTTTTTATTTTTACTGTATTTATTATTACAAATATGATTATTATTTTTTCCTTATTGTTTAAAAACATTATCATCTGAACATTATAAAAATAATTTTGCATCACAAAAATATTATTTGAAAATGCATTGTTTAAAACTACAAATAATATTTCGGTGATTGTGTGACTTGTCAAAATAACACATGATGAGGTGGGCTGCCAATAAATCAGTGGAGGGCTTCATGCGGCCCCTGGGCCGTGGTTTGTGCATCCCTGGTATAAGATCACATGACCTTGCTGGCCAGTCCTGGTCACTGCTGTGAGCATGAACTTGGCCCAGAAATTTCTCATGGACCAAAGCAATTATCTCATGGGAATAGTGGCAGATAGCATCATCATGTTGAAACCACATTAGCTCAATATCAATTCTTTTAAATTTTTTTTATTAGGATTTTAACATTTGTAGTAGCTAAATATGCAAAATTGATTCTAAATTTTCATTAATTGAGCATCAGTGCTATCTTGTGTGCATGTGCATATTTTTTTAAATGATCTATTTCACAAACACAAACATTTTTTTATTTTTACTGTATTTATTATTACAAATATGATTATTATTTTTTTCCCTTTATTGTTTAAAAACATTATTATTGAACCACTGTAAACATAATTTCACATCAGAAAAATATTATTTGAAAATGCATTGTTTAAAACTACAAATAATATTTCGTTGATTGTGTGACTTGTTGAAATAACACATGGTGAGGCGGGCCGCCAACAAATCAACGAAGGCTCGCGAGCCGCGGTTTGTGCATTTCTGATTTAAAGTGATAAATATAAATATAGAACACAGAAATGTAGATGGCTGGTAAAAATTGGACATTATTTTCATCTAGGAGGCTTAAAAGTTATGTTAGATTTGTTGATGGACTATTTTATTCAACTGCAAAGTCACATAACCGATTGAATCTGCATCTTCAATAACACACTTAATAATTAAGCTAATAATAGTTTTGATCTTGCATATGAACAACTATTATTAAATTTAATTTTACTGTATAATGGCCTTACGTAACCATTAAAATAAAACGATCGATAAAATAAACAAATCGTTATTTCTATTAAATTTTGTCCGCGTGCTTTTTCATAAAAGTATCCTTCACTAAGATACAGTATGTAGGTTAGTAAAGGATCCAAATGAGATGTAAAATTATGCAAGTTTACTATCTTTTAATATGCTATGTTAAGCTATAAACACTTCTAAACGAAGTGTTTACAGAATAACATAGCATACTTTCTCTTAAAATTATCGAATTCCTGACATATTGTTACATTACTAATGAAGTTTAATTAAACTGAACTAATCAATAATGGATTATTTACTCTAAACAATGGTTGTTACTATTGAATGCATCAATAAATCTCCTTAGGTGTTCAGGAAACTTCGTTTGCCTGAAAAGCTAAGAAGGTTAATTTAACATTTAGTATGAAAGGCAAAAAATATTTTATTTTTATTTAAATACGTCTCACTATAATTTGGCAACACTTAATAAATACGATTTATCATGTGATTTGTCGTTTATAATTAATGGCTGGAAAAATTTCCAAAATGCTAGAGTAATAGTGAAATTAAATCTTATAGATTTTTCGTGATGAAAATCTTTCGATGTGGCTAATGCATAAGCATAACATCAAAACTGATTCGAGGTTATTTTCATAATAAACTATTGGCAACTGTTAAAACAAGTGCAAGTATTATTTAGTTCGAAGAAGAAGCCTAAGAGTATAGACAGCAAAGTAAGATGGCAAATATTTTTTATTTTACTGATAAAACAACTGAAAATTGGTGCGAAAAGAGTCCAAAAGTTAGCTGATGGCAACTGTTATATATCTAAGGTTTGTTGCTAACTGTTATATACAATGATAAAGTATTTATAGAAAGTTACTAATGGTATATTATAAACTATTCATGATTTGGGTTTAAAACCGTGAGCTCTCAATAAATTTTAATTTTTGTTTCTAGTATTAACTTCTAAATTATATATCCTTTGTACTAAATATATATATTAGAATAAAATATTTCGATATAGTGGAATGGCTGCTTTGTTTGCATTAGGCTCCATCCTACTGACAATATTTTTAACAGGAAGAAAATGGCTGAATTTTCACTTGTCAAAAACGGATCAGAAAAGTAAATCTACCATTCTAACTTGTCTGGTTTCTAATTTAATCCCTTTAGGATTTTATGAGATTTCAAAAAGAAAATATAGTATATCCAATATTCAATCTTCGAAAATACGCGAAGACACAAACCGAGCCATTCAGAAAATTCTACATATACTCTGATTCAATCTTTTAAAATTTGACTTTTGTATCGTTTTATTCCTAAAATTATGACTATATTTTATCGAACGAATTAATACGATGAGCATTTTTTTACATTTGCCTTTATTCGAATCCATTCATTTATTTTTCAGCGAAATTCCTGCAAATGTAAAATGAATTTTCAGATTAAAAAAAAAAAAGATCGCATCTTCAAACTTCTTGTTTAACCTCTTATTTAATCATTTAATTGTGAAGAATTTAATATTAAAATGGCTTTAATTCAAGTTATTAAGTAACTCTACAATTCATAATTTTTATTTTAAAATTTTTTAATAATGCACACAGTTGCTATCAGAGAAGGTAAGAGAGGCGGCTGTCCGTGCCTCACATTTTTGGGGGCCTCAATATTCTCTATCAATGTTTTCGCTTTTCTTGTACATTTACCACTGTAAATATTTGAAAATTTTGTCTTTTTTTTTCTGTTTTGAGGGCGTCAGAAATATTAGTTGCCCCAGGCTTCGCATTTTCTCTGAAAGTCCCTGATGGCACATAATATTTGGATTAATTTCAGTTAAACCAAAAAAAATCTCTTCAAGATTTCGGGACAGTATGAGAGGAAACAATTTTATTGTTTAAGTTAAAGGCTAGTTACATACAATCTCATCTGGAACACTTTTTTTTTATTATCATTTTACCTCTTTTCATTTTGCCAGATATTAAGCGACTAGCAATTTTAGAGTCGCCCCACGTTGAATAAATCCGTAATAATCGAAGAAGTAAAGCTCCAGGACATCCACTGAAAGAATTTATAAGGAGTTAGAACTCGTGAATCAATCCTTAATCCTTCGGGTGGAAAGCTAAAGCAAAGTTTGTTCCAGGCAGCCAGTCGGCTAAACAGTTTGGAGAAGGCAATATTCCATTCACAACCGAATGTTTACACACTTCAATACATTCATTCTACAGTCTAAAGTTTTAGAATTAGATTTCGGGAAATATAATTGCGAATATGAAGAGATTATTGTTATGGGAAAATTATAAATCGAAGACGTGGAAACTCGCTGATAAAATTATCCAAAAGCAAAATAGCATAAATTTGTTATAAAAATAATAATCTAACTTATTATATGGTAATAAAAAATAGAAAAAAATACTGTATAATGCAAAACAATTAAAATAAGTGATATAACATTCTCATCATTTTGTTTCTAACTCGATCTGATAAATATATGGGAAAGAAAATACTGTAAACCTTCTTTTTGTTTAAATTATTGCTCTTTATTACTACTGAGTTCAAACCCAGCTTGTTAACTATTTTATAATGGATTAATGAACATAAATCCATTATAAAATACTAGAAATTACCCGCTTATATAAATGAGCGGAAATATAATCTTATAAAAACTGTATATAACGCCGAATAACACCTTCGAATTTGAATTGAAGGTGCCTTTCAATGAATTCATTTAATTTTTTTAATAATTATTTGTTGTAACTTCAATCAACAAATGTTATGTAACTCAAGGTTTTTTTTTTATCAATAATTTCTGAAATTTTTGGTTGAATTTCTTCATTCATGGTTCATTTTGTAACTATCTAAAAATATTGACTAATTTGTTGTACTAGAAATTACCCACTCATATAAATGAGCAGGTAATTTCTAATAATACCATATATAACCACAAAAACATCTCCGAACTCGTGTAAGGAATACAAGAGAGAATCGTAAAATGGCATTCATTATTACGTTGCAGCGCCCTCTGAGAATTCTGTCTTTTTAGAGGAACTACAATTTGAATGCAATTTCTATTCTTTAATTTTTAAATTATTAATAACAACAAATAATTTTGGCGCAGACATCTAAAAATTAGACCTTTCTAAAAATATCCTATTTATAGAAATCTTTCTAAAGATATCCTATTTATAGAAATCGGTATAGTAGTTCAACCGAAAAAAGGACATCCAGCCAGCCACGTTAATAATATAATGATGATGGATTTATATTCATTAATCTATAACTATTTTATAATAGATTAATGAACATAAACAGAATATTTAAAAGAAAAATCTGTCTATAAAATGTTTAAAATGATAATAAAAATTTCGAGTTAACATTGCTTCAAATACAGTAGATATGTATGAAAATTTATAAAATTTTCACATGAGAATTTTCAGATGTAAAATTGCAAATATGAAAGATGCATATTTGGAAAAATTATTACATAAAATGATGCAATTTTTCGAATTATCGCATACTTGTACTAATCTCCTCTCTCTTCCTGAATTCCGAAATAAATTATTCTGAATGTTTTGCTCAGCGGTCGTTCTCATAAATAAAAATCTAATAAAATTTATATATGGGAGCCTATAATTGGATACTACTGCTATATTTAATAACTGCTTACAGACGAAAACTTTCCTTGTTTTCTTAGCAAGAGATATATAATCATTTTGCGTAAAAGTTATCAACATTACATATTCAGAAATGAATTTTTGAAGTTTTTTTTTTTAATTGTTTATTCCTTCAATATTGAGTTTATTTATTCAACGAAATATTTATCAATAATTGAAGATAAAAATTAAATTTTTTTTTTTTACTATTATACTAACCGAAATAAATAATCTCTACTAAACCGAAAGCAATATACGAAATTTATCGATTAAATCAGCTATGGTGAAGATAAAATGGCATATTTTTTTTTTTACTATTATACTAACCGAAATAAATAATCTCAGATACCGAAAGCAATATACGAAATTTATCGATTAAATCAGCTATGGTGAAGATAAAATGGCATTTTATTCAATTTTTTGAAGGAATTTGGTTTATATGTTTATAAAGGAAGATTAAAGAAAATGTGAATAAATAACAGCACTTCAGATGGATGATTTTCGACGATTATAATTGCTGTTAATCTTGAAATTAACTTATGAAAAATATAGCACTGCATGTGATTTGTTTAATTTGTAATTAATATACTGCAATTTTTATTTTTGAATATATTCTTAGCTTCCAGATTCTATACTTAATACATGTGATTTGTTTAATTGGAATTAATATACTGCAATTTTTATTTTTGAATATATTCTTAGCTTCCAGATTCTATACTTGTGTAACAATATTTGAACATAATAATAATGGATAAGCGCAATATGAAGCATTGTAGAGAAAGAAAAGACTTTCAGAGAAACAGCTGTTACCTATAAGATATATATTATAAAAATCACTTCTCTTCACAAATATTTTTTTTAGCAAAATATTAATACTTTAAAAAGATTCTAAATTTAGAAACTATTTTACTAAAATCAGCAAAACAAATTAATAAATGGTTCCTTTATGAGGAGGATATATTTATTATAAAAAATAAAAATGCAAAAATATTTTATACCAAATTCGTTCAATTAATTTGTATTTAAAACTACTCTTTTTAGTTAAAGGTAATTTTTTAAAAATCTGGAATAATTAAATATTTTTTCTGTTTTTTTAAAAAGAATTTTTTTATGTAAATTTTTGCAGTTAACATCGGTTATAACTGAAGAGGGTGCTGTGCCGAAATGCATTTTAATACCATGGTTAACTGCTTTATTTTAACTTTACTGAATGTATTATTAGGGTTTTAATTTTGTCAATTGTTTAATCGTTGCGATGTTACACAGCCTTTTCTGTACATCCTTTAACAAGAATGCCTAAGAATGTATTTTAACTTTACTATATACATCTCCTTTATTTTATGTTAATTTATATTATAAATCGCCTTCGCCACAGTACTATTACAATATATTGGGGATCAGACAGCCGACTTCTTTTAGGCCACCACAATACAGGATGCCGTTTGATAATAGGTCAAATCAACACCATCTTTCAGCTCCCCAAAATTATCGGGAAACGCCTATGACAAAATTTTCGCCGTGTCAGAATATTGGCGTTCAGCGAATATGCCGACACTTTCAGCCCCCACGACACACATCGGAAGGACAACCATGAGTTAGTCAACAGAAATCTCAGAGCAAAAGTCGCCGTTGTAATCGTAAAAGGATGAATTCTCAACAAGTGCAAGATAAATCCGCCAGTAAACAAGTTATTAGATCAGTTAATAGACAGCCAAAGACTGCACACACTATTATATCAGTTAGGGAAAGACCATAACAAAATAATCGTAATAAAAAGGGAAACATCAATCGATTGGGAGAATCGCATGAAATAAAATCGGTTATAGACTAATATAAAGTTTCTTGATTTCTCGGTCATGAATACTCACGTGATTGGGAGTTTGAATTTTCTCCCAACATAGACTCTAACCTATCGAGTCTGTCGTTAAGTCACTTTATGGCTATTTGTAGATTTGCTGTGTTATTTGTATCTTGTTCGTCCGAGCTTAAATCTATCTCGGTGGTATTTGTCTCATCTAGTTTTTCTATTTTTCCCACGTATAACCGGGGTTTACCGAGTACTTGCTCAATATGTTCTTCACATGTTGCCACTAACAATGCCTCCTCGAAAGTTTTTGGATCCTGGGACATAACAGATCTTTTGATCCGGTCATTTATCCCATTGACAAACTGGACCCTTAATTTCTCATCTTGTTCTCTTCTTTGAGCTTGCTCGATAATAGTTCTCTCCCGCTCATTAGCACTTGCCACTTCAATGAGTGTTTCCGCTGCAAGCGATTGCAGCCCAACGACGTAAGTCTGTACGTCTTCACCTCTCTGTTTGATGCAATTGTGAAATTGCATCCAACAGAGCTAATCGTGTACGGGACTTTTGCAAAATGCTTAAGCATCTGTGCCTTAAATGTTTTGTAGTCTGTTACATCCTTCATCTTAAAATCGCGCCAGAGGTATTCTCTCGCAATCCCCGTTAGTTTACATTTCGCAACCCCTAATTTTTGCCTATCGGACCATGATGCTAGGGTGACAATTTCCTCTATTATGTCAAAAATGTCTGTGGCACGTTGTGTTGATTCACCAGCATAATTGGAAATCATTCCAGCAAACACTTGAATGCCCCTGTGGAAGTTGTCTCTGACCGAACTGCTGAATCTGCTTCATTATTAGCCATCTCGAAGTTCAATAAACGTTTACAAATCCAAACTCGTCCTCTTCGTTATAGACACAGAACCGAGTTTAAAATGCTTGGTAAACAGACAGCCAAGCTATCTAACGATTGACACCGGAGTAAAGGTTGCTCTGTTGTTGAGAAAATTTGTAAACTCGTTAGGAAAATTCCAGTTATCACATTACAATCAGAATTTAGAATTAAGAAGTGTTACAGGACATTTAATAAAAGCTTACGGAAGAGCTCGATCAAGTGGAAAGGTTGGAGCACAGTCAAACACAGTCAAATCTTGAATCGAAAATTGATCCATGGGACTAGCTAATATTCTCCTTACTAAGGCCAAAGCCCAGATCTAGCGATGGACGGTTCGAAGCAGACCCCGATACAAGCTCTCAGCCTCACACTTATTTTCCTGCTCCCATGTGCTCTAGAATTCCAAAGAGAATAATTAGACAATAATAATAATAGTTATGATGTTAGATTTAAATAAATTTCATTTTCATATAATGCAAATAAAATAGGAGGCAAATAAATAAATAAGGGAACAAAGCCGATTTGATACAATTTATTTATCCAGATGTAGCATCACATTTAAAAGATAGGTAGACGACTAGTAGAGAAACTGTCTCACCTACGATAAAAAACACACACCCCGATTCCTCGCCTAGGAGAACTCCCGAGCAGGCCATTGATAATGGGTACAAATTATTATTTTCTCCAATAAGGCCAGAGCCCAGGTCGAACGAAGAACCAAGCTCTCAACCACAGATTCATCAAAATTATGCCGTGAGTAGTTTAGGAGCTAATCCTAGAACCTCCCTACTCCAGCACGCTCTAGAATTCCAAGGAGAATAATTTGACAATAATCATATTTATGTTAAAACTAAATAGATTACATTTTCATAGGATAAAATAACAAAGGTATCGTAATATATTTAATAAATAGTTTGTTCCATACAGCTTGCTGGCCCCCCAGGCAGTGTATTGTATCCCCCTCAGTGGGTTGGATCGATGGTATCTGCTTATCACACCCTCTCCAAAGTCTAAGTTTATGATCAGCTGAAGAACGAACAGCCCCGCCGGGTCAATTGGATGGCAAGTCGAACTGACGGCGGCTACATCGTTTTCATCGCAAAAACAAACAAACAAACAAACAAACAAACAAACACAAACAAACAAACAAACAAAACAAACAAAACAAACAAAACACACAAAACAAACAAAACACACACACAAAACACACACAAAACACACACACACACAAAACACACACACACACAAAACACACACACACACACACACACACACACAAACAAACAAACAAACAAACAAACAAAACAAACAAAACACACAAAACACACAAAACACACACACAAAACACACACAAAACACACACAAAACACACACACACACACACACACACACACACACACACACACACACACGGCTCTTGTAAAAAACAATATACGTATTGTCTGTCCACGAAAGCCGCGCCTAGCTAAGGTGGATCACACACACACACACACACACACACACACACACACACACACACACCACACACACACACACACACACACTACACACACACACACACGTACACACACACACACACGTACACACACACACACACACACACACACACACACACACGTACACACACACACGTACACACACACACACACACACACACACACACACACCACACACACACGCACACACACACACACACACACACACACACACACACACACACACACACCAGTGCGCGCAACACACGCACACACGAAGCAATGGTTAGAGGGCGAGATTAACACAGTGCACATCGACCACCCCTGTAGGTCTGGGGAAGCAGAATTAAGCCTACCATGAGCATGCGTGTAGTAAGAGGTGACTAAAAGGAACGACCACAAAAAAATTCTTTTTATAATATAAACAAGTACCAAGGCAATAGTAGATGCAACTGGCAGGTGTGCGCTATAAGAAGTGGATGTGCCGAAATAATTCAAGTGTGCGCTACCAAGCTGGTACACAAGAAAGGAAAATATATACATCATGTTGAAATGAGAAATAAGATATTAATTTAATAAGATCTAAAAAGGATTTTTTACTAAAGTGGAAAAAATTTTTATTGTACATTTTAAATTTATCAAACTTTTATGGTATAAAATAGCTTTATTCTATCTCATTTCTATAAAAATATTAACTTCCTAGCTTAATAAAAATTTTTAATATAAAGACACAGTTGAAGATTTAATGGGCGATTCTTTAGTGCATATCAATTTCTTTTATTTTAATTGTTAGATCTTGTATATCAGCATGACATAATAAAACTATTATTATTAATTTTGAATTACATGATAGACATTTTATCTTTATGTTTAATGAATATACATTTTATATTTTATGCATTGGAGTTATTATGTCATGGTAGTCGCACGCACGCACGCACACACGATTGCGATTTTCGCCACATGAACCCACGAGAGAAAAAGATCTCTGCGAGTTAATATGTGAGAGAGAAAGAGATACTTAATCAAGATAATGATAGATAGAAATAACTAATTGAAATATGAATTAATTTTAGTTATATATAGTCATTGTATATTTAAATAAGAATTTTTTTTGTATTGTATCAATACATTTCATTAAGTTAGCAGGTAAAATGAATCTATCACCCAAGGTGCTAGATCCTTTTGGAAAGTGAGGAGTATTGTGAAGATCGGCAATTTGGATGTAATTAAGAAATAATTAAGTTGTAATTAGGTCAAACGAGGGAGAAACGAAATACACAAGGAAAAAAAAAAAAAGAGTTCTGTCAAACAACACCAAGAAATACGACGGTATTTCTTGGTGTTGGTATTTTGATCAGCTCGCGAACTTCGTCCACAATAACAATAAATCGCTGAGGCTGTTTATCTCAGGTGTCCACCAGATAGTCTCGAATCGGACACCTCGGTTCTCAGCCCGGGAATAAGGGTCAAACAGGGCATAAGTATTTAAGAGCCTGTGCCGCCCTCAATCTGCGCTTGGTCTACTGCTACGTTTGTCCTACCGTCGCCGCCATCCTAATACAACATTTTGACCAATGCCAGCCTCCGCTTGTTCTACAAGGTCATCTGCTGTTCTCTACCATTATCTATTTTTATTCATCCAGATTATTTTATTTGTTCTTAACTGAGAAAAAGAAGTCAGTGTGAAACATCGGTATCATCTGGATTCTCCATGTACTCCAGGAATCGAATTCCAATCAAAGGACTAAAGACTTTTTATTAGAGACTAGAGACTGTTACATTATCATCATCAGTGTTCTTGTTAACCGGATCCATCTCTACGGATATTGTGTTAAGGTATCTCTTTCTCTATGACGATCATCATATACGTGTATTGTGATAGAGTTCTCTCTGAATAAAGGAAGTTGTTCTTCGACGAACGTAGTCTCTGTGTCGATTTGCCGAACATCACAATTATTACCCATCCTTACTCACGCGCTGAATAGATATACCGCTCGCCCGTTTGTCAGCATCATACCCAACGATCCGACTGGTATCAGAACCTGACTTTTATCGCATTTAGGCCTAACGCCTGTGTCAATACCGTCCTCGGTCCCACACTACCCATTCATATTCTGCTTTCTTTTTTCAGACCATGCTACAATGTGTTACTCTGTGTTTTAATAACACTTTAAATGCATTTTAGTAGTTTAGTTAGTAAAAACATTTATATTAAATATTTTTATTAACACATTATATATTAATACATAAGGAATCTAGTCATTGTCATCCTGTAATGCAGTGGTTCTGAACCACTGTGCTGTGGCACACCAGTGTGCCGCCAAATCTTTGACAGTGTGCCAAGAAAATTTAAGACTGTATGTAATTGTATGGATCATATATATTAATAGCGAAATGTGGTTGGCTGGATGTCCCTTTTGTAGGTGAACCACTGTACTGATTCCTATAAATAGGAGAAGTTCGAAGAGAAGTAGAGTATAAATAGGTGAAGTTCGAAGAGAAGCAGAAATTCGAGAGTTAGAAAAATCTAACTCTCGAATTTCTGCGACAACCAAAATTTTTTGTCGTTATTCATAATTTAAAATCAAAATTTTTTGTCATTATTCATAATTTAAAAATTAAGGAATAAAAATTAAATTTTAAAATTTATAGTTTTTTTAAAAAAATAAAATCTGCTGGTGGCGCTATAACTTAATAATTTAATGATCCCGTGTACAAGTATGTCTGTAATCTGAATGTAATAAATAAGAATAAATACAATAATCTGTTAATTTAGATTTAACAACAAATTTTTATTATTATTTAAAATATTTAGGTGTGCCGCCAAATTTTAAAATATTGAAATCTGTTCCTCAACAGAAAAAAGATTGATAACCACTGCTCTAATGACTGCTAGTCTTAAGGTTTATGTATATGATACATAATTGTTAACAATAAGACAAACGTTTATTATTTTTGAATTTGAATGAAATGTATAGAATTCATGTTATTCTATTTGAATTCTTAGATTATTAAATGTTATATAATATATAATTATTATATATTATATTAGCTTCTTTGTCTGATTCTCCTGTCAATACTCCTGGTGTTGGCAAGCAAATCAGATCTGCAATTTCTACCCCCTCTTCTGAGGAGGTGAGGCCTGCTAAAAGGATCCAGAGCTCTCAGCCTGGGTCATATTCTGAAGCACTGGCTTCTCTTCAGCTGGCCATCATGAAGGAGGGCTTTTATCAGTTTTTAAATCCATAAAATACGGACTAACTGGAGGAAATGCAAAAAGTCACCACCCGGCTATCCTCCAATATGGGTGGAAAGCTAAATATGACAAGGTTTCGCCAGGTGCCTTGAAGGGATCGCTTAGAACACTGCATCTTTTACTACCCCAGTGCCAGTCAACTCTCAGCACAATACCTTACACCTTAGTTTGGGTATGGCACGCTCTTAATCTGGCACCTTATCTTCAACCTGTCTGGCATGAGAGACTCTACCAGTAGCAAAGTTATCACCGGCATAGCTCTCAGGGTCCTTGGAACAAACAAGCTCCCTCACTACGACAAGGTGGAGACGCCTTCGAGGGAGTATTTAAATCTAGATATTTCTTAGTCAAATTTATGATATATTTAACATGATTTTAGAAATTTATTATAAATTAAAAATTATAAATCATATTAGTTATTTTATCATAGTTTATATTGATCTTTTTTTAAATTTTTTTCAGAAAATTGGATACTGAGTTGACCAATACTGGATAATTTCATATTAGAAAAGAAGTTGATTGGATAATCTCATGCTATATGCTATGCTGACTTTCAGCTGTTAGAAGTTACTCGGTAAATTATCAATTCTTTGCTTTATTGCATAAATTACATGTTCTAGATTGATAACTTATTGTCTTAGATTGGTGTCAAGGATACTGATGATGTGTAATAGAAGATTTTAGCCTATGATAGAATTAAGTGAAGGACAATTATAAAAACACTGAAGGCTCACAAATATGAAACACTAAGAAACAATTAATAACGAACAAGCCAAACTTCCCCTGGCGGATAAAGTTTTAAGTTATATTTTTAGCTCCTAGCCCTCTCTGCTTTTGCCTAGCCGCCCCAGACAAACGTGTTTCGCGGACTAGGTTTACTCCTGGAGTCAACAGGAACTCCAGGAGACTGCTCCACCATCCCACTCTCCTGGGGGAATGCTGGTAGCTTCGGCTCCCTCAGATGAGGTATCAGGACCACTAATCCCATGGCAGAGCGGAGAAGCAGCCCCCTCAGAAAAAGTTCTCCCTCCTAGCTTCTTTGTCTGATTCTCCTGTCAATACTCCTGGTGTTGGCAAGCAAATCAGATCTGCAATTTCTACCCCCTCTTCTGAGGAGGTGAGGCCTGCTAAAAGGATCCAGAGCTCTCAGCCTGGGTCATATTCTGAAGCACTGGCTTCTCTTCAGCTGGCCATCATGAAGGAGGGCTATCTGGACTCCAAAATGGTGGCTGACGAAGTTGACCTTATTTTGGGGAGGATCCTGGGTGGTGTGGATGGGATCCCTTCGGGGGAGACTTTACCGCTGCTCAAGGGCTATACTTTGGACAATGGTGCACTCATTTATACCTTGTATGAATGAGTTGACCTGTCAGTGGCTCACCCAACTTTTAGATAGGTGTACTCTTGGGCAGGGGACTCACTTAAGAGTTATTCCTGTGAAAAATCTACCCAAGCCTGTGAAGTTGGCTTATCGCACTGAGGATACTCATATGCAGGATGCGAATCAACTTTTGGTGGGACTCTAAATATTCAATCCAGGATTCAAGACTGAGAACTGGAGAGTTTTGGATCATAGCAGGGACACTAAGGGACAGTGTTTTATTTTGATGGTTGATCTTGCTTTGGCTAAGGCCATCAAAGCGGCCAATTTTAAGGCTTTTTCTGGGGTCAATCAAGGGATCTTTAAGGTACTCTTGGATCCTAATTCCAAGTCTGGGAGACTGATAGCTCTAGTAACTGCCCTGTAAAGAGGAATGGACTGATCGGGCTCGCCGGCAAGGATTGGGTTTCCAGGAGTACCATTGGACCCTCCGTGCCTAGTCAACAGAGGAGTGCATGGATTTTTGCCCACCTTAGGCACCTGTAGTGTTATTGGTCTGAGGATGATCCAGATCAACCTCCAGCACTCCCAAGCCGCCTCCGCCCTCTTGGGTCAGCTGCTCATGGGGGGCTGCTATGACCTTGCTCTTATTCAAGAGCCATGACATTATAAGGGCCAAATACGGGGGCTTCACTGCAAGGAAGATAAACTGTTTTCTTTTACTTCTTGTACTTCTGATAGTGGTCCTCGGACTTGTGTTTTCATTAGATTTAGCATATGTGTTTCACCTGTCTGGGATTTCTGTTCTAGGGATCTTAGCACTGTTTGGGTGAAGCTTGATGAGGGGGTGTTAGGAGGGAAGTTATTGTTTCCTCTGCTTATTTCCCTTATGATAAAGACAAACTTCCACCAACACTTGAGTTTGGATTTTTGGTGAAATTTTGTCAAAAGAATCATTTTGATTTATTGATTGGTGTTGATGCTAATGCTCATCATGTGATCTGGGATAGCAAAGACATCAACTGAAGGGGGGAGCACCTATTGGAGTTCCTGATGGGTACTAACCTTTTCATTTTAAATAGGGATAATGAACCTACCTTTGTTGTTGTTAACAGAAGGGAGGTCATTGACCTAACGTTAGGGACTCAGAATATTTCTGACCTAATTGAGAATTGGCATGTATCTGATGAGCCTTCTTCTTTGGATCACATGTATTTGCTTCAATCAGGTTACATATAGAGACCCTCGGAGGACTAATTGGGCTTCCTTTAGTGAAGACCTCAAATCACAGATATATTTGCTTTAATTTACAGGGTATGGCACCTAGTCAGTATCACAGATATATTTGCTTTAATTTACAAGGTATGGCACCTAGTCAGGTTACATATAGGGAGACCCTAGGAGGACTAATTGGGCCTCCTTTAGAGAAGACCTTAAATTTAACCTGGGTATTAATAAAATCTAAATCTCTCTAAATCCACCACCAGAGCAGATTTTTCTCGGTGGTGGATTTAGAGATGACTGTTGACCAGGATTCAACAGGCAATTCTCTTACCTACCACCAACTGTCCTGTCACAATTCTCTTATCCTACCATCAAAATTGTCCTGTCAGGACTGCTCGCTGAGGCGAGTTCCTTGGTGGAATGAACGGCTGGGCGGTCTTAGACGTAATGAAATTCCTTGGTGGAATGAACAGCTGAGCAGTCTTAGACATAATGTTCGGAGGCTTTTTAATAAAGCTAAGAGGAAGAAAAAACATATCAATAAACATTTAGTTTATTGATATGTTTTTTCTTCATTTCATAATTTTTATTTTAACCTTTTATAAATTTTCAAATTTATAACAAAAAACATAACATAAATGAAAATAGTCTACTTTTGTACATAAACAGCTGTAATATTTTCTATCCTATTGTAATTGGCCTTGTGATGCTTTGTTGACACACTATACCTAATAGCACATGCAACACAGTAAAGTAGGCTTGGCTGCGATTTCTCACAAAACGACTGGACACCATAAAACAATAAAAGTGCCATGCCCCTTTCTATATAGCCTGAGATTGTTTACATTAGGATTTTTTCGTATTTTACAAAATTATCTTTAAAATTAAAGTAATAAATGAACAAATAAGTAAAAATATTCTATATTTTAACAGTCAAAACAATAAAAGACCAAATAAGTAAAAATATTCTATATTTTAACAGAATTAACCAAAATTTTGATATTATCGGAAAAATTTTTTAATTTTACGAATTTTATACAACTCATATATCCAGGGCTCGAAATAACGGTTGCCAGCTCATTATTGGCAACTAAGAAATTGCAACTGGCAAGTCTGATGAGATAATCTTGCAAATATTCGATTAATGCTTCCCACAATTTATTTTCATGATTTTTTCTGTATTTTAGTTTTCTGATTTTTTCTCTATAGTTTTTCTGTCAGAATTTTCTCGTCAGGCTCTGACAAGAAAATTTTGCAGTGTTTCTAGTTCACGAAAGAAGGAGCTACTTTGAGAGGGCTAAACCATTCGTTTTAGGTAAATGGTAATATCTGATGGGTGAAAATAAAGTTTGCCCATTTGGCGATTGATCAGTCATATAGCTCAGGAGTCAGCAATCTTTTTCAATAAGAGGGCATATTTCAAAAATGCGGGAGTTCGGCAGGCACTGTAGTATGGAATAGCTGGATGGAACATACAAGAATAGTGAGGACAGAAAATAGTTCACTATATGCAGCATCAGATGTCTCTAGTACTCGAAAATTAATTCATCCAGTGTTATATAGATGTTGCCAAGATTTAATTTTTTCGTCAAAAATTTAATTGTACAGTTCGTACAATTGTTGAAATGGCGAAGATAAAATCAAAGTGCACAATTGTAAAGAATTTTTACTAAAATTATTTATTACAACTATGAGTGTTTGTTGTTCAAATATCTAAAATTTAACTTTCAGATATTTGAACGGCGGGCACTTAAAAATTGCTTCGCGGGTACCACGTTGCCAACCCCTGATATTGCTCAACCAGTTCTGACATCATCAGCAGACTTGCAGACTTTCTTGCTAAAACCATTAATATATATCGTTGATTAAAACACAAGCATATCATCAGAAAACTTTGGGCTATTCTATGCAGGTAAAAAAAAAGGTCCTAAATGTTAACTATACAATACATTAATTAGGACAATTCATGACGTAAAGCCTGTGAACCAATGCGACAATTCATGACGAAAAGCCTGTGAACCAATGAAATGTGAAAAATAAACGGTTGTTGTGTGTACTTGAGATTTGTTTGAAAGAAACTGCTTTTACTTTGGTACTGCATTCATTTATTTGATTAAAATAAAGCTGAAATAGTTTAAATCAGAATATCTTATTAAGAAAAGTAAAATCCACTTGGATTTTACTTTTAATGATTTGACATTCTATACACATTTTTACTTGAAGTTTAACGAAGGATATATACTCTTCGTATTTAACCCTTTCAATTGACCTACAAAGATGATGATCCAAGTTCTATATTTGCTTTATTATTATTCAGTGTGGAAAAATGAACGAATGTAATATAATTAATATCTTACATACAAAACAATAAAACATTTAAATATTTGAGAATTCTACTACACTTTGGAATGGATATATCATCGTAAGCAAAAAAAAATACGTAACTTCCTAAAGATAAGTCGTAGCTAATTTAAATTGATTGCATTCAATTCGGAATGATAAGATATGCCTCAATCATTAAAATATCCGATTATCTATAAAAGTTTTGCAGTAAATCGTAAAGAAACGTGATTTCGAGTCCCAAATTTGGAGTCCCATAACTTAAAAATGGGACTTTTGCTCCTTATGGTATCTTCATCAATGAATTCAGGAATCTTTAATTTAGGGGTAAGTTAAAGGGGTGATCGAAATTTCGCTGGGATTTTTAATACTGTTGTACCCCAGTGAAATTTGCAAGGTGCATTTTGATTGTCACTTGTTAACGCAGGTAATTTTCGGAAAGTTATCGAATAGCCAAAAATGTTTTCTAAATAAATTAATTTTTAATCTCCTACATTTGTGCTTCAATTGATTTCAAGAATTTTTGGAAAGATAAAGGAAGAAGAAGAAAGAAGATCGTTTGCCATTTGCGTTGTTTCGTGCTGATTACGTGTGGTTATGGAGAATTTTGCGAACTTCTGAAATATTTTAGTGAACGGTCTAGTAGCTGTTTATTGAAATGACAGATATTTATTTCGCTGCCTGAAATTAATGTTTGAATGTATATGTGACGTGATACTTTCAACATGGTCATTATGAAAAGCACAACTCACATACCACGTGATACTTCCCGATCGGTGTTGTGAAAAACGTATTTGCTGGTGAAGTTATGCAAGTGTTTTTCTTCTTTTGGGGAGGGGGTTTGGCAATCAGAAATTTTTTCTGGATTTTTGAAATTATTTCAAGCACTGCATATATCATATATTTTAACTAAAATTCCATATTTTAGTTAAAATTTCAAAAATAAATCTCTTTCATCCCAAAATCAAAATAAAATTACTAAAATAGAATAGAAAGCAGAATCAATAAGCTTCAATGAAAAATAGTCCAAATTCTACAAATACAATCCATTCACATTTTCTACTTTAGAATGGAATTTAAAAAGAAATTTCAACAATTAGAAAATTTAGGACCTATCATTGGAGGCATGTATTTTCATCTAATAAATGAAAGAAAACTGCTCCGCAATAGCTCCATTGTGTCATTCAGGATTGAATTTTTTTTATACTGTTTTTCATCGCTTTTTGTTCCACCATTTTGATGACTATTTCATCAAAGGCACTCAACGGGTTAACCCATTGTTGTTCATGAGATATTTCAAAATAAATCTAATATGTAAAAAATTAATATTGTGAAATCTTGCTTAATTTTTATCAAAGTTTTTGAAATTTTTGCAATTCATTATGTTTTATTCTCATTATAATGATGTAAAAAGTTTTTCAAATTTTATTTCTTTCACAACTTTTCACTCATTATATGATATTAGAGAAAACACTATGTTTTGTATGAAATCTTAATTATCCAACAAAATATTTGTTATTTTTTGATAGCAGCAAGCCTTATGAATAAAAGAAGCTTTGAATGAGGCAATATGAATCATATTTTAATAAATTATCAACAGAAAACAAAGTGTTATGAAAATTTTCATTAATTATGTCATATAATTAGTTGAAAAGTAACATATTTATTCAAATATTGTCATTTTTTCTAATAAAATATACTTATTCTTTTTTTCTTGATTTCAATAATTTTTACTTTTATTTTTTATAAATGTTTGAATTTATATCAAAAGCACAAAATATATGAAAATCATCCACTCTCATACATAAACAGCTATAACATTTTCTATTTTACTTTAACTGGCCTGCAGATGCATTGTTGACACAATAAACCCAATACCATATACAGCACAGTAAAGTAAGCTTGGCCACAATTTCCCATGAAACAACCAGCCACTATAAAACAATAAAAGTGTCAAGCTCCTTTAAGATAGAAAAACATTTATGTAAGTGCCATATATACATAGCATTTAAGTATTTTTCTCAGATTTTTTTTTTGATTCAGGGTGTGGCATAAGTCAGTTAATTGCATTAACTTATGAAAGACTGGGTAAACTTGTTTTAGAGAATAATGAAAGAAGAAAACTAATTATCTGCTTTGGTTTCATTGTTAGTTTTATTTATTTTTTGCTTCAAGGTGCACAAAATGAACAGAAAACTTTCCACTGAACAGCCTGTGTTTGTTTTGAAAAAGTGGTAGCAACTTGATCAAGATTATGCAGCTGTAAAATAAGTGTTTTCATTCAACAATTCCCAGATACTCAGCCACCATATAGACAAGCTATCTACAAATTAAATAAAAGGTTAGAAGAGACAGATTTAGTAGCCGACTTACCACACCGGGACCACCCAAAATCAGTAACTACAGAAGACAATATGCAAGCTGATGCAGAAGCATTTGTTCAGTCATCCAAGAAATCAGCAAAAAAAGCTTCTAGTGAACTAAAAATTTCTGATAGGAGTTAAAGGTGAATGCTGTATTAGTTACATATGAAACCTTGCAGGCCTATTATTGTTACAAAGCCTAAACGAGAATGATCTAGATCGAAAACTTGAATTCTGTAAGTGGTACATGATTTGGAATGAAAGCGATCTTAATTTTCATAAAAATATTTTGTATTTTGATGAGGTAACTTTTAAGTTGAATGGAAAAGTTAACAGACATAATTGTGTCTACTGAACTTTAGAAGCCACAAGCTGTAATTGAAGAAGAATTAAATGTTCCTGGTGTTACAATTTGGGTAGGTATATGCAATGTAGGAGTGATAGGCTCTTATTTTTTGATGAGACTGTAACTGCAAAGAAGTACCATCAAATATTAAAAGAATCAGTTATGCCAGCATTACACAATAGCCCTAAGTTTCAAGCAGTGAGAAACAACTTTATTTGGTAACAAGATGGCACACCACCACATTATGGATTAATTGTACATGTATTTTTGAATGAACATTTTCAAGAGTGGATAGGAAGGCATGGTACAATTGAGTGGTTGCCAAGATCTCCAGAAACTCACGCCATGTGATTTCTCAATGTAGGGAATAATGAAAGACAAACTTTTTACTATGAAACCAAGAGACCTACAATATTTAAATGATATGATTGTGCACCAGTTTGAAAATGTTTTTGATACTAATGATGAGCTTTATGACAGGATTTGCAAATCAGTGGCAGAACCCAGTTACAAATGTTTAGATAACAATGGGGGTCACTTTGAACAATTTCTGTAGAACATTGTTGATCTTTTAAATAAACCATTAGCCTATTGCTATACTAGATCATTTATTTTTGGTTAACTGACTTATGCTGCATCTTGTATATTAAAATTAATTCTTTTATATGTTTTGCATTGCTAAGTGTCAAGATTTTATTATGCTAATTAACTATACTGCTTTTTATATTTTATCTTGAAAAATTAAATTACAAACAAATCATTATGCAAGAAATATTTTTAACAATTCTATAACATTTTAATCATCACATGTGTATTTTTCAGAAATAATCATAACAATTATTATAAACAATATATCAATGAAGGGATCAATTCAATCAAATAATAATTTAAATCAAGTCAAATAACTTTTAGACAAAATAATCTGAAGTATACTGTGATCAATTAATAATTATATAAATTTGGACTAAGTTGATCCATTACTAATTAAATTATGATTTTTATAATAAAACTGTCTGAAATAAAAATTTGTCTTGGCCCAGAACTAGGCCTTATAATATTAGTCAAAATCTTAATATAGGTATTTCAATACTTTTATGAAACTAGGATACTGATATTAATACAAATATTTCAAAAATTAACATTTTTCTCAATAAATTTTGATTGTAATTAGGGCAATGCTTTAAATTAAATTTTTATAATAATAATAAATGCTATATTCAAGCAAAAACTTATTAAAAATAATTCTAAAAATAAAAATATATGCATATTGATATTATAAATTTTTATTCTATTTAAACAGATCTAAGTTTCAAGAGACATTTAGCTTTCCATAATATTAGTGTTGTATATAACAATCCTTTAGCTGCAAGATTAATGTTAATTATTTATTAATAATAATCTTTATTCATTTAGTATATGCATTGAATATTGTAATCAACTCCATAAAGTATAAAGACATACAAAGAAAATTTTCAGAATATCAGAATGCATTTAAAAACTATTAAAAAAGAACAAAAAAATATGATGTGATATATTTAACTGAGTTAATCAGAGAAATGTTTCTCAAACTTGACATCTGTGCAGATTTCTTTTTTAAGAAAAAAAGAAATTTTCATATTCTAGTGTGGAGGATACAAAATTCAGAATAATTGTGGAATGTTTATTCTCTTATTCTGAAATAAAGAAAAAAAATACGAAGAGGAAAATGACATCTGAAAAGGTGAAATGAGTGATATGCAAGAACATATATTATATGTATAATGAACTCTTCTCTTTAAATAATAAATTAAGAAAACAATCCTGGTTTTCTCCAAAAAAGGTGAAATCTAAAGGACATAGGTGATCCAAGGACGAAGAGAGTTTTAGGAAAAATTGAGGAATCATTCAAAAATCTCCAGACAGACCAGACATGTCCAAGTCACTCCAAAGCCTCACAGCAGTTTGACATATCCAAGAGTTATTAAAACCTTGAGATAGCTCAATATATCCAAGAGTTATTAAAGCCTTGAGACAATCCAATGTGTCCAAGCATTGTAAAAGCTTGAGACAGCCAGTCATAACCAGGAGACATCAGCTAGACAGAAGAAGAATCAGTCACCCTCGGACAATCTAAAATCTCTGCTGCTGCCGGAGGAAGAGATGAAGAGGGCAAATCAGAGTTCACTTTGTTTATAAAGGATTGGATTTTATTTTGTATATTAGGTATTTATTCTCTTTCTAATTGTTTGTTGGAATGCTGTGACTTTGTACAAAATCTCTAATAAAGGAAGTTATTGGTTATTTAAACTGTAGTCTTTGGGTCATTGTAGTCAAAAGCCTCATTACCTATCCTTACCCACATTGGGTAAGGACAGGTAATGAGGCATTCTGCCTGAAGCCATTACTGCTCAAGTCAAGCAGTACTGGCTTCAGAGAAACCGAAGGCACAGAATATATATAAAAGATTATATTTTTTAATGGATCTTAAATTTTTAAGAAAAATATATAATCTACACAAACTCAGATTGGCACATTCCAATCTCATGCCTTTTCATTAAGGAAAAGGATGCACTTATGTACTACCACTCGCTTTACGTATATAGAAGAACTCACACAGCACTGTTAGCAAGGTAATAAATTTATTGGCATAAAACATTTTCAGACCTTATCTCAGTCCCTCATCAGTATGCCTCCTCTCAGGTGAAAATACAAAAAAATCAAACAATAATTTAGAACAGAATACATATTAACTATCAGTTATAACATTCTAACATTTAAAAATAGAACATTTTAGTAATTTAAAAAATATAACGTGTGATCATATCAAATAAGGTATAGAAAACGAAAAATAAATAGGTTTAAACATAGTGTAAACATATTGGTACATACGAAAAATATATATATATAATAAATAAATATGCATTAAAATATAGATATATTCATACAAAACATTATCAGTCCTGTGACCCTATAAAGGGTAATAAGTCATTTATCAAAGAAACAAACTATAATATTTCCTTGTAAGAAGAGCGCAGAAGAAAAATATAGTCTCCCATGACATTATTTCCGTTATACATGTAGAATAAAGTCTACTACAGGTGCGAAGACTCATAGGCTATTTGCAGCACACCACTTCCATTCAGGGGGCAGCTCCACTGGAGTATTATCGTTGATAAGAATCCTCTCATTCTTTCTTCTCTCAATCTCAATGGCCTTTAAGGTGGTAATTCCTCTAGTATCGTATACGGTTTTAATCATATTAGCATTTGTCCAGTCAATCCTGATGTCATGTTGGTAAGCTATATTGGCCAAGGCTATGGTTACTTTCCCCTTGGCAACTGACTATATAATATTCCCATGCATTCAACAGTTGTCCTGTTTTGATACCAAAAATCTGGTCCACTATGACAAAATTTTTTTGAATTTAAATAAAACTATCCTCTATTCATTCCTTAATTCCTATTGACAAAGTTATTTGTCTGATTAAATTCCCTCTCTTTCCCTATTCTCTTGTCTTCTCACTTTGCTTTCTTATTTATTAGGATTTTCTCCTTGTCACTGCAATCAAATGTGTATCATTCCATGTCATTTTGTTTCTTTGCTACCTTGAAAATGATTTCTCTGTATTGAATATGAAATAATCATTATTTGTGTAATTATATATAAATAATTTGAACTATTATTAAAGCCTAGTTGATTTAGTTTTATCATTTATTGATTCTTTATTTTATTCTAAAAAAGATATAATATGAGGAAAAATAAATTAAAGGAAAAGCAATTTATATAAAATATAATGTTACCCTAATTTTTTATGAGTTTAAAGTCAAAACATGTAGTTCAAATTCTTTAGCAAGAGACATTTTTGTTCCTAAATATCAAGGGTGGCCAAGCTTCATGTTATTAAGAGCCATATAGGAGAATCTCAAATACTTGAGAGCCACAATCAGTTTCTTTTTGAGTCAATGAGAGCCATATCAGTTTTTCAGTTAATCTTAACAATGGTTTCAAAATTAGTTATATTTTACATGCATTTATTTCATTTTAATGTATACTATGTTTTACAAAAAATAAACAAATTACAAAAAATTTTTAAAAATTAAGTAAGTATTCACTCCATATTAACTATTGACTTTCATGCTGTGGATCCACATCAAAGGTACCAAAGAGCCGCATGTGGCTTGCGAAACACAATTTGGCCACCATTGCTATATATGAATCCACTTTTTAAAATAGAAACTTATTTTGAATGAAAAATGCTTTTCTTTCTTTTCTCCCATTTTTAAATTGAAAATATGTACCATATTTGTTGGATTATAAGATACACTTTTTTTCCTTATAATTATCCTAAAAAAATGCTTTGAATCTTATAAACTGAAAGTGACTATATTACATGAGAAAAACTGAGATGGCATGCAACAAAATATATTTTACAAATAATTTAGCTCATTATATGGATATTATAACAAATAGTCAGTTCATTTCTCAATAATTACTGAGCTGTTGCTGGAATAACAAGTGAATTCCAGTTATACATTTAAGCCCTAATCGATGATTATGATAATGTCAATAATGAATTTGAAGCTGAATAATATTAAAATAATAATAATAATAATATACTTTTTTATTGGCTTTTAAATTTCATTTGCCATTTGTGTTAAATAATAAATTTTTTTCTTAAATTTATCATCCAAAATTAGAGTGCATCTTCTGCTATGAAGAGTCTTATAAAAAGCTGACAAATACAATAATTTAAACTATTTTGAAAATGTCAATTCAACAACAAAATTGGTCCAAATAAAAACACACACGTCCAAAAGCACAAAATCAAAAATAAAGATTATTATGTTTATAATCACAAATCTGAAAATACAAAACAGTTATTTTGTCTAGTAGATGAGAATAAAAGCAAATATAAACACAAAGAACAAGGAGAAAATGTGCAGTAATGGTAAAAGTGACTTGTTATCAAGTTTTATCTTGCTGTTGGATCACTTTTTATGCAGGTTCAATATCATGCATACAAAATTCAATGTAAACATTATACAAAGTACAAGAGATCCCCAACTTATGATGTGAGATACAATGATAAATTAATGTTCAAAAATACTTATGAAGGCAATTATTTACAATGAAAATCCATATTTACAATAGCTACCATCAATAATTTTGAAATAATGGTAGTCAATCAATTGGATGGCATATTAGATGCCAGAATGGAAGCATATTATGTTTCTACCATAAAATATCCATATTTAATTCTGGGTCTCATACCACCAGTATTTTAGGTTTCCAGGTTCAGGCATTTAACATCATTCTTTACCTGATTGCCACTGTTACTAAGAGGGTGGGCAGTTATTGATGAGCATTGGGATGTCCAGCCACTTATTATCCAATATGAAGGAAAGCAGCATATAATACAAAAGAAAAAATGGCAAACATGTTGGAATATCTGCCATTTTTTTTTATAAAAATACTTTCAATGCATTTTTATAAAAGTTAGATTTTGTTTTAATTCAAAAATTTTTCCTGAAATGAAATTATATATACTATAACAAATTAATTCACTTAGCCAAAGTTGATCCTGGATCTGGTCTAGGATGGAATTTGGATTCTGTGTCTCTAAAAACTTTTTTGATGATTTGATTCAACATCAGTTATGGTAAAGTCCTGCTGACTCTACAATATATGTGAGCAGTTTGTTATTGGGACTGAAGTGAATTCCATTATATAGTAATCAGTCAATGATTGGAAAGCAGTGTTAAAAAATAATTACTTAGTTTTGCTAGAAACGTGATTAAGTTAGTTTGAATTAAGACACAGACACTAAATTATAGGCATATTCGGCAATTCAGAATTCTTAAGAAATCTGAACAATGATCGTTCGACATTGAGTTCTGATGTATATCTGACCAAAGCACCACATTCAGCAAATCAGACAACTGACGAGTTCTGAACTCAGATAGTCAGACCTTTGTCAGTCACCTCGGTAGTTTCTGACATTGGTCTGAGGAGGATGGTGGTGCCCATGAGATATTTATGCAAAATTAAAATGAATGAAAGTGATAATTAGAATTTTATAAACACAGTATTTTTAAACAGCTATATTATCAAAATCTAAATTATTAACCAGATTTAAGAATTTGTAATTAAAATATAGATCTGATTTATTAAAAAAGACACTTTTATTCTATAAGAGAAACTCATATTTATTATAAAGACGAAAAAATATATAAAATCAAAGATTAAAATAAAGAAAAAAACTTTTCTCTTGATTATTGTTTTCTTTTATATATTCCTATATTGTATTTTTATTCAAACATCTTTTATCTTCTTAAAAAAATTATTTTATTATTAAATCCTAAATGGATGATTATATATAATAATTAGTATTTCTTGTTTCACTACAAAATAAGAGTTATATAAAAAGAATTGGAGTATTTGTGTCAAGGTTGTTAAACTTGTATTCTAAAATAGATTATTACTAATGTCATGTTAAAATAAATATCAAGCATTATGTATTATATTTTAATTACATAATAGATAAAAATTAATATATCAACATATTTTAAATTTTTCAAACTAAATATTTAACAGAACTGAAATATTAAATCTGACAAAAGTTCAACAAGACTGCACAGAAATCAAGTGAAAAATTAAAGTATTGTAGAAGTTTTTTTTATCTTTTATTTATTGCACTAAGCCAAACAATCAAATGTAAAAACATAAAAATATTCATAATATGAAATGCCAATATAATATTTACTGGCATTTTCTTAGATTTTCATTTATAGCACGACGATCTACTCAGCGACTACAACAGTCTGATCCGACCGGTGGCCAACCAGTCGGTCAAGCTGACCGTCAAGCTCAGCCTCAAGTTGTCACAGTTGATCGATATCGTGAGTACGCTTTCATTCTTTCTGGGCGGGCGCCCGCCGCTCTCCGGCCCGGATACCGGGGCCAGCCCACCCCCTTCCCCTTTCTTCCCCTCCTTTAGGTCCGGTATCGCCGGCGCCCCACGTTTTTCCGGGAGACAACCCGCCGGCGGAGGCCCATCTTCCGGGTCGGAGGGAAATCGGAAGATGGAGACGGCGGCGCTGGGAGAAGTAGCCAGCCGGTCCGGGCGGGAATAGGCCTGTACGGCCCACGGCGGAAAAGCGGACATTTTACCGCGGGCCGTACCGGTTAACCGGCCGGAAAAGCGCTACGTATATAAAGAAAAATTAAAGACTAAGACAGCGCCGATAAAAAGGGAAACGGCGGTCGGCGGACTCCCTCCATCGGCCCCGGCGGAAGACGCGCCGGATTCCGGTCGGAGGGGAAAATATTTTCCGAGCGTGATTAATCGATATTTGGAAGGAAGGCCGGCGGAGAAACGGTCGAGTCGACGCGCGCCAATCCGGTGGGGAATAAAGGGACGGGCCGTCGTTACCCGCCGAAAAAAGCGCCGACAGTAGGGCTACGGGTAATAAATTCTCGGTTAACCCCGCCGCCCCTCACCCGGGGTGGGCGATTCTTTTCTGCCCGAGTCCGGATAAACAATGTTGGGAACGAAGAGGCCCGTATAAAAACTGAAAAGGGCGAATTTAACCTTACGGCGCCATTACGTAATGAAATTATTGACGATAATATTAATAGTTAATAAAACTACTTGGATATAAAATGACTATTCACTTTCGAGTAAGATTTATTCAGGCGCAAACATATTCGTCTCACCGTCGTACGGGACAAGAATAATGCTGGCACCAATTTATCCGCACACCTTCTTGTCCATCTGGCTATCGTGTGTAGACACTTTTCTGATACTTACACCGAGAATATATTGCTGATCAACATTATTTTTTAAATATACTTTTCTGCTGTTATTTTCTTGGTACGGAAAGAGTTCGAAAGCGTCCGTAAAAACTATTTTTTTCATTAGAAAATAATTCGTCGTACCAATTAATAAATTCTGATAATTTTCTTTAGGTACCTATTTCAGTAATTTACAACTTAATGCGATTGATGAAATTTACTATGTTGGTGGTTAATTACATCATCAAAATTTGGAATAACTCGGTAGTGTACGTGTATACTAGCCAGAGTATCCATTATTTTACGCTACAGCCGTTACTTTTTCTTTTCGAATGGAATCTTATAAATGTGGGCCATAAAGACTGATGAAATTTACTATGTTGGTGGTTAATTACATCATCAAAATTTGCAATAACTCGGTAGTGTACGTGTATACTAGCCAGAGTATCCATTATCTTACGCTACAGCCGTTACTTTTTCTTTTCGAATGGAATCTTATAAATGTGGGCCATAAAATGTTCTAATTTATGCGGCGGCCCGCGGGCAGTCTTCCGCCCACCCCCGCTCTAACCGGTCGGGTAATCGGAAAAGACTTAAATGCCCGCTCCCGTCCGCGGAAACCACCCGTAACCCGTTAAATCTAGCGGTGGGTTTTTCGATACTGAAAATTCAGTTTTGGCGGCTTCGAGTTCTTCTTTAACCCGTTTCGGTCCCCTCGACCTAAATGGAAGAGGGCGCCGTCCTTCAATTTTCCAGATTTTCTACACCAGCTTTTAATGGTAAAATTGCAGATTTTTCCTAGTGCACCCTTTTACCTAACTAGAAAATGCCCACCCGCCCCGGGGCTTCCGCCGTCTGTTTTACTATTCGGAGCTTCTCCGCTCCCACTTTGAAAAGCCGATAATTTCTGTCCAGTGTGGGAATTTATTCTTTTATTAAAATATGTAGCCGGGTCCCCCTTTTCCTAAACTTCCGTCCGTTGCCTGGGATGGCGGTTTCTCTTTGGACTAATTTTATTTTCTAGCCGATATTAAATCGTACCTATCCATTCTACGGGATGTATCTTACCACCCGTACTCACGTTTTTTCTCGAAAACGCCACCGGATAGGAAGTAGAGAAAAATTTTGACCACCCGAGCGTATCCGCCGAATGAAAAAGTTTGGTGGGCCCACCGGAAGTAGGGATACCGGGAGTGGACTTTCCCATCTCCGACGAAAACTTACGCCGTTTTAGGCGTAATTGGATAGAACTGCGAAAAACGAACAACTTTTGTTTTTAATATCACCTACCAATGGCCAGATATCGGCCAAAAAGACGCCGCTACGTATATGGCTGGCGGACTCTTCCAGCCATAACGCCACCGGGTAGGAAGTAGAGAAAAATTTCGACCACCCGAGCGTATCCGCCGAATGAAAAAGTTTGGTGGGCCCACCGGAAGTAGGGATACCGGGAGTGGACTTTCCCATCTCCGACGAAAACTGCTATTACGCGGATTTAAGGCTAAGTCGGATACTCCGGGTAGTACTCCCACCGCGGGTGCCACCAGTCTTTCGCCGTCGGGGTTCGGCACCCAGCCATACTCCGGAACTAGGGTTTCCCGACTCGTTTAGTCCCGGGAGTTGGGTTTCGGCCCTCGATCGAGGTACACAGACGCCTTCTGTCGCATTCTTCTTACGGCTCCCGTAGCCCCATCGGCGGTACCTGTTTTCGCGATATCTCACCATCCGTAAGTGATATCAAAAACTTTCGAAACAAAAGTTGTTGTATCCAATAGGCCCAAATCGGCTTACGTTTTCCTGGGAGATTTCCCAGTCGACCCCCGTTACCCCTTCTTCCGGTGGGCCCGTAAAATTTTTATCGCCACCATTCGACCCTACGGATATAGTTCGGTGTTGGAAATTTTTCTCTCTCTTCCTCTTCGGTCGCCTTTCCGACGAAAACCTGGTAGGGTGCTAAGATAACAGCCTAGATGCCTATACCCCCGTATATCCCTAGGAAAAGTAGACGCGGTCCCGTCCAGCGTCGGCGGACCCGGATTAAAAAAAGGATTTACCTACCGTACCCGTCATCGGGCGCTATTCGGGGCTGGTGGACGGGCCGAAACGCTAAGTCGATGGACAGTTACGATTCGCTCGGTGGCGGTCATTAGGGGGCTGTTGGACGGGCCGAAACGCTAAGTCGATGGACAGTTACGATTCGCTCGGTGGCGGTCATTAGCGGCGTTTCTTACTTTCGCCGCTAGACATATACGTCTCCTCCTTTTGTTCGCAGACGGTTTCGTCACTCCGCCGTCGATACGGTCGGCCGGGGTATCTTTTCTCCGGCCACCCGTAATTATCTCGGTCCATCCGCCATCGGTGTATGTAGTTAGGTGGCCCGCCGACCGTAACGTCGACCTCTTATCCGGATGTCGGTTGGCGGCCCCCGCTGGTCAACCTCAGCCCCTATTTTTTCCACGCTTCTTTCGGTCGTCGCTAGTTTCTGTTCCATTTTCTCGGTCGGGATCTACGTTTGGCCGCCATAGAATGCGCGTGTCGAAGACTTTTCTTTCGACTCGTCTCGTTCCCTCGCGACTGTAAGCTCTGTCGAATTTCTGTAATTTGGACTCGGTGTATGGCGATTACTTGTCCTAAGGATTTGTATTCCTCCGTTGTTTCGATGGTCCCGCTGACGGGTTTACTTCCGTGTCGAACATGACTTTTGTCTTCTGGTAATTCGTTAGTAATCCTATATTCTGGTTTTCCCTCTTCGGGTTACTTAGCGTTTCCGGCGGTTCGTTCGGTGTTTGAGCCAACGGTACTAGGTTCCGCGTAAATCTCGGCTGGTCGGGTTACTCTCCGTCGATGTTTATTCCTTCGCCTCGCCATCCGTTTATTTGTCGGAGTATTTCTTGTAGGCAGTTTCGGTAAGACGCCGTTTCCTGGTTGGAGATATATTTTCCTACTATCTTGCTGTAATGGTAGGCGAATAAATAATAACCACGGGCCTCGGTAGCGCACGGCCGTAGACTATCCAATAAAATCCGCTTTTCCCCCACCGTTTATTACGCTGTCCGGAAAACGACTAGTCGGCCGGATGGCCGAGTGGTAAAGCTACGGCCATCCGGTGAATCGGGTTCAAATCCGGGTCCCACACCTCTAGTTTTTCCAGGGTGGTCCGGGTCCAACCCGTCACGAGTGGGTCCGTGACGGATTCTATAAGTGGGCGCGCCAGATACACCGTGTCCCTGGTGAGCTATGGAGGCTCGAATAACCTAACTTATCCGAAAACCAGAAAAGTTACGGGGTTAGGAAGGGACCGGCCGCCGACTGCCTATCCCGATATATATTTAAATTTGTTTGGTTTCTTATCCGCTAGCCTAGACCGGCGCTACGTCCTCACCGACTTACCGGTCACGGTTACGAAACCAGTTTCGTTGGCTCCTCGCCTAGGCGATATATTTATTTATCGGTTACGCCAGGGAATGGCGTAACCGATAAATAACCGGCCCCAAGCCGATCCCAAGCCGGTTACGCCAGGGAATGGCGTAACCGGCTTGGGATCGACTGGCGGGTGGAAGGACGGAGATCCCTGGAGAAAAAATTTCCACCGTCTTAGAGGTCAGCGATAGCCGTAGTCCGATTCGGGACGGGTGACCGACGCCCCTCGATTCCGGACCCCTTCGCTCCGGGCCGAACCATCCGGACCCCGGTGGCCCTTAAGACCGAGTTAAACCGATTCGGTATATTTAGAAATAAGCCGGCCTCTCCGAGTAACGCCTATCTTTTTTTTCAGAACCTGAAGCAGCAAGTGATGATCACCAACGTCTGGGTGGAGCAGGTAAGTTTAGGCTAATTTTTTGTTAGTGGGATCGGATCCACCCACCACGGCTTTCCTCCACTGGGCTTTTCCACCCTGGTCGGCTCCGTCCGGACCCCCAGCTAGTCCCGGATCGAAAGCCTCTCTTCCGGGCCGTGGGTGACGGATCGGAAAGACCGGACCGCCTCGCTCCCCTTACTCTTCCCACCGGGGCGATTTTTCGTGGGAAAAACGCTGTTTCCATTCTCGGTATTTAAGCGTCTGGCCCACCGGCTTCGTACGGGCCGCGCTGGCAGCGCCAGTGGGTCGGGTTAAAATTCCCTCGGTCAAAATCGGGCTAAGGCCATATAATGGTTAATTAATTACGGTGGATAAAATACTTGGGTCCGTGTTAAGGGCGCGGCCGCTACCTCCTTGGCCCGTGGTTTACCTGGCTTTCGGCCCAGTTAATTAGTTAAAAAAACTTATTTCGCCCATGTACGGGCCCGGTGGCCGGCCTACGTCTAGGCCGGCCACCGGGCCTTTCTTTATGTTTAATGGGACGGATGATGCCGGGCGGAAATAAAAGTAAATGGCTTTAACCAGTGGAGGAAAGTTTATTTGTTCTACTTATAAACTTCGAGTGGCTGCCTAACTTAATACGGTCCGGTATGGGTGGGCCGCGCGTTTTCTTCCTAAATTTATTCTCTCTTCCTCCCTACCACCATGGATTTTAGACGTCTTTATTGGCCCGTGGGTTATTTTTTTGTCGCCACTTTCCACTCAGTAAGAGTACTAAGTGGCGAGGCGAAACGAGCCCTTCCCAGGCTGCCCACCCCTGCGTGGGGTCAGCCGGATGGTGGAGGTCGGGGATCGACGGGCCGGGCCCGGACCCCGTGATAAATATTTTCGAGGGGTGGGACCCGGGACTCGAACCCGGGTCTTCCAGAGTGGAAAGCCGAAGCGTTCTTTCTATCGTGTCGTCCTTCGAAATAGTTAACCACCGTTTCCCTCTATTTTTTCTCCCAAAGACGATTACCCGTCACTAATGGCAAAGGAATCTTAAAACAGGCCCGTGTTCTTAAGACGCTACTTTACGTTTACGTCGTTTAACCGGCTTCCGGTCGGAGGCTCGAGAAAAAACGGCGGTGTCCGTCGGAACCATCGATGTATATATATATATATATACACACACTGACAGGGAAAAAAAATCCCAACACCAAGAAAAAATTATTGTAGAGTAATGAAATTTGGACAATGCATTTGTGTAGTTAACATGTTTAATTGATTAAATTTTCAAGATCACAGGTTAATTAAGGGGGTAATTCGAGACCGTGTTATTAACAGTGAACGTTTTGCATTTCTAGGGGGCTTCATAATATAAATATATATTGTGACATACACATTTTTTAAATTAAAATCAGAACGTACACTTTGATTTTGAGACTATTTGGTGTTTTTCACATCACTTTATATTATTATTATTTAAACAATTTCTTAGAGATTTCTTCCTCAGTATTTCGACTGTTCTTTCGTTCTTTTATTTTTCTCCTTCGTGGATGCCATGTTCTTCGGAAGCTTGTAGCTTATTTAGACTAGTTTGGTGTTGAAACTTTCTTATATTACATTCTGGTGTCGATGCTGCGCCTTCATTTCCTTCCTGAATATGTAAACCAGGGGTCACCAAACTACAGCCCGCCGACGGTACTTGAATTTGCTTGATAAAATGTATGGAACACGAGACGTTGTGATACAATTTTAATTTAAATATTATGTTTAGAATACTAGGAGATCTTCACACGTGCGTAGACTTCTTGGCTGCTGCTATGCGCTTTATTTTATTTATTTATTTATTTATCTACAATAGCTTTAGCGATCAACATCGCATCGCAGCCATCAATTATACAATATTAAAGGTTAACATTCCATAACAAGTATATATTACAACAAAAAGATAAGACTAAACCTTCACTCAGCATTCAATGTATTAATAAAATATAAACAAATCTCAAATAAAGAATTATTCAACATTATTCAGGAGTTGGTCCAAATTAATAGGACCATTCTCTATTCTTGGTATAGGATTTTATCTTATTTTTAAAGACTGAAATGTCTAGATATAAGAATTCAGATGCATCATCAATATATCCACTAAGAAATAAACGTGTCGGAAAAGAACGAATAGTTACATTTAGTCTATTAAACTTTGGCACCACAACCTCGAAATTTCGAGTGGGGAATTCTAATTCCTTCTTCCAGTATACTAAAATTATAATTAAACAAATAATAAAAATAAATCAAATCAAAATACAAAATTCTCGAATTAATAGAATAAAAACTATTTAACCAGTTTCCTCGATCATCAGGGGTTTTAAAAAAATTGTCCTCTTAAATCTCTCAAAAATATTCGAAATTCTTTGAAGATAAGTCCTAGGTGCCGAAGACCATATAATTATTCCATAATCAACCACAGGCAATATAAATGCAGAAAAAACTAATCTCTTAATATACGTCAACTTTAAATAAAAAAGGTTTCTAAAAATAATATCAGATCTTAAGTTTTTTCTCAATATATTCAATATGATATCTAAAAGACAATTTCGAGTCAAACCAAATCCCTAGATCCAAGATCTTCTTTGTATATAAAATATTCACTCCATTAATATTTAATTGAGAAGGAATCTGATTGGAATAAGTATAATACATATAGCGAGTCTTCTCCAAATTTAAGACTAGTTTATCATCCTTTAACCAATCGCTCAGTAACCTCGCGTCAGCCTGAATCACAGAAATATCAGTATTTAATAATTTTAAATCATCTCTGATATGTGGCAATTATTATGTAGATAAGACATTATTAACCGGGATAGCTCTTCCGGGTACGGGAGACGACACGTCCCCTTCAAACTGGTTGCGCTGGAGATGCTGCAATGACAAGCCCATTCTCTGGCTTTTCTGTTGTGGTGTAAGCTGGCGTGGCACCCAGCGGGAGCACACTTTATTGAAGCCTAGCTGCTCATGCATCATGTTGTAAGCCTGGCCACGTGAACAACCAATAGCGGTTGCTAAAGCGTCGACGGTTACCCTCCTCTCTGCTCGGATGATTTCTTCGACGCGCTGCAACGTTTCTGGCGTGGCCATCTCCACGGCCGACCGGCTCTATGTTCGTCTTCGATACTTGTCCGCCCTTCCGAGAACTTCTGCACCAATAAAAACAATTTAACCAGTTTCCTCGATCATCAGGGGTTTTAAAAAAATTGTCCTCTTAAATCTCTCAAAAATATTCGAAATTCTTTGAAGATAAGTCCTAGGTGCCGAAGACCATATAATTATTCCATAATCAACCACAGGCAATATAAATGCAGAAAAAACTAATCTCTTAATATACGTCAACTTTAAATAAAAAAGGTTTCTAAAAGTAATATCAGATCTTAAGTTTTTTCTCAATATATTCAATATGATATCTAAAAGACAATTTCGAGTCAAACCAAATCCCTAGATCCAAGATCTTCTTTGTATAACTTATTGAATTACCTTCGTACCAGATCTTATCTTAAGTTGTTTCTCAATATATTCAATGTGATATCTAAAAGACAATTTCGAGTCAAACCAAATCCCTAGATCCAAGATCTTCTTTGTATATAAAATATTCACTCCATTAATATTTAATTGAGAAGGAATCTGATTGGAATAAGTATAATACATATAGCGAGTCTTCTCCAAATTTAAGACTAGTTTATCATCCATTAATATTTAATTGAGAAGCAATCTCATTGGAATAAGTATAATACATAAAGCGAGTCTTCTCCAAATTTAAGACTAAATTATTATCACTTAACCAATCGCGCAGTAACCTCGCGTCAGCCTGAATCACAGAAATATCAGTATTTAATAATTTTAAATCATCAGCGTAGCCAATCAAAAAAGACTCGGTAATAAAAAAGACAGGATTAAGATACAAAACAAATAACAATGCGCTGAGAGGAGATCCTCGAAGGACTCCAGTTCTTAATGGAAAAGAAGAGGAAAGTTCAGTATTAAATTTAAGTTTAGCAATACAGAGACACGAGATAATTATATACCCATTGAACTATTATAAAATCGAGGTTGTAACTGTTTAATAATCTGTCTTTTAAGACGTTGTGATCAATCGTATCAAATGCCGAAAATCCATATACAAAATGTATGTACAAAGTCGCTTTTCAAAATTATGTAATAAAAGTTGTTTAGTTTGAAATAGATTTGATATACAAGATTTTTTCTGGAGATCCTCCAAGGACTCCAGTTCTTAGTGGAAAAGAAGAGGAAAGTTCAGTATTAAATTTTAATTTAGCAATACGAGACATGAGATAATTATATACCCATTGAACTATTACGAAATCGAGATTGTAATTGTTTAATAATCTGTCTTTTAAGACATTATGATCAATCGTATCAAATGCGGAAGTAAGATCCATATACAAAATATATGTAGAAAGTCGCTTTTCAAAATTATGTAATAAAAGTTGTTTAGTTTGGAATAGATTTGATATAAAAGACTTTTTCTTTAGTGCCTAGTGTTGATTACAGCTATAATCAGGAACAGCGACAACAATTGAGGTCCGTTACACACACTGACGAAACAATGAACCACGAGCAGAACGCTGCTCTTTTCCTGTCACAATTGTATTTTGCACACGACACGTAGGAGGATCGTAGCAGACGCCCGCTTTCCATTGCCTTTGCAATGTTGCTAATGCAACGTCTTGCCTTCCTCATTTAACTAGATAAAAGAAAACTAGATCGATAGTCACGAATCGGATACTCGGGAGTATACTGTATATTAATTCAAGTAAAAGTCTTTCATATATTTTCAATAAAACTGAAGTTAGAGCGATAGGACGATAAGAAGTTATCAGTTTCTCATTTCTATTAGGCTTTTTAATTAATTTTATGTGTGTTCGAGACCATTGAGACGGAACATGAGAAAATGAGAGTAAATTATTAAATAAGAAAATCAGATGACAAATAAAATCAGAATCAAATTTTTAATAAGTATTAATGGTATTCCATCAGGTCCTGGAGCAGAATATTTCATCTTTTTAATTATTCTTAAAAAGTCAGATCGATTAAAATACTCTCTATAAGAGAGATATTTTGTTTGCATGGGTTGATTAATTGTTTCAATAGAAAATTTATCACAAAAAGACTTTTTCTTTAGTGCCTAGTGTTGATTAGGATGAATATCCGAAACAATTTGAGAATATATTAATTCGAGTAAGAGTCTTTCATATATTTTCAACAAAACTGAGGTTAGAGCGATAAGACGATAAGAAGTTATCAGTTTCTCATTTCTCTTAGGCTTTTTAATTAATTTTATATGTGTTTGAGACCATTGAAATGGAATATGAGAAAAGGAGAGTAAATTATTAAATAACAAAATTAAATGACAAATAAAATCAGAATCCAATAATGTCAAAAATGACAAATAAGTATTAATGGTATTCCATCAGGTCCTGCAGCGGAATGTTTCATCTTTTTAAGTATTCTTAAATAGATCGATCAAAATTCTCTTTGTAAGAGAGATATTTTGTTTGCATGGGTTATTTGTTTCAATAGAAAATTTATCACAATTAAAATTTAACAATCGATCCTTTAAAGTACTGGAAAAGTCAATTTTAGTACGCTTTAATTTATTTATATTAAATGCGGGAAGCGTTTTCCACAAAAATTTTTGTGACGTTATTGTATTTTTTGATAAAGAACATAAATATCTAAATTTAGCCTCTTTTACACTTTTAATATAAAGTTTATCATAATATTTATACTTCGCGTGATATAAACTATTTTCACCCACTTTCCACTTATAATAATATTTATTCCTCAAATTTTTTAGAGTATGTATTCGCCTAGTAATCCATGGTCGTGAAAAAGATGTTATCCTTGTTCTACGTGTAGGAACAACTTTGCGAATAGTTTCATATAAGTAATAATATAAAATATCAAATTTTTCCTGAATTTGTCGAACAATAAATGATAGACCAATCATATCGAGCCAGTGTAGTATAGAACAATGCCCAATCAACTCTCGCCCATAAAAATAATTTATTACCAATAGAAATTCTGGATAAAGACGAAGAAAGACAAAACGAAACAAAATTGGCCTATGATCCGAAGGAAAAGAAAACTCGTGAGAAGTAGGTACTCCTTCGAGACTTAGAAGATTATCATAATTTCGGTCATAGTCACTAAATGATTCATCAGAAAACTCAGAGTCTATCTGTGTAAGCAAATAATAAGATTTAAAATCAAAATATGGTTCATATCCAATACATTTACTGGATATTAAATCGAGATTACGAACAAACAACAAATCCAAGTAATTACCGTTTCTGGAAGGAAAATCAATCACACATACAAAAGAATGAAAATAGTAAATATCGAGTAAAAATTTACGCGCAAAATAGAGGATTTAATTACAAAAGATCTACTTTTATTCCACATTATTTCAGGCAAATTAAAGTCACCGATCATTATCATCGAAAATCGAGGATAAGAAATAGTTAATTCCATAAATTGAGCTTCGAGTGTCAAAAAAAGGTCTAAACTCGACGCGGGTGGAAAATAAATAAGAATTATGATAAGCCGAAAGTCCCTGGAAATCACAGTTAAGATGTTATCCTGGTAATTAATAGTAGTACGCTACGGAAAGCATCGGACTCTCCTCCGAGTTCCATCACACACAGTTATTGTAGCATCGATAACTGTAAATTTCGATACCAAAGAGATCTGCGCGATTCAAATGTCATAGTGACTGAAAGAATAAATGAACAGTAGCTGTATAATTTAAGAATAAACAGATAAAAATGTTTATGGGAGGAGCTTTTCAAACCATGATTATTTACAAAAAAATTACATTCATTTACAATTTTTAATTTAACAAAAGAATGAGAAGCAATTCTCCTCTTATTTATCTAGAATCTCGAGTTTAATTATGTAAATTTATTAGGATGTTATTTGTTATCGAATCTTCCTTCGTAATCAGTTAATATATTTTTAAGAACTTACGAGTTTAGTTAATTATTCTTAGTCGAAGAAAAGATGATAAGTGTGAGCGGAGAAAATAGGCAATTTTATTACTTCAGTTTTTTCTTAGCCGCGTACGCGGAAGCAACCATTTTTTTGGAACTATAGTGTATGTAGAATGGGAATAACATACGATATTCTGAAACTTCCCGCACCGAACTCCAAGAAATCCAGATTATATAAAGATACAAATCGAAAGTCCAGATTATATTAAATTATAAAAGCGCTACTACGTTAATTCATTTTAAGGAATCAAATATTAAACGCTAGCCTTTGACTCGGATGTAAATCTTAGCCGATAAACTACGTGAAAACAAACATTTTATAAATGTTTTAATAAAAATTCGTGCTCTTTATTTCATATTAGAACAGGTAAAAATCAATAAACATTTTTTTACAATTCACTGTCCAAGGTCTTTAGATCTATGATACTTTTCTCCTTCTTCGAAATATTAAACAATTAGGAAAATTTGGAGTATTTTTCACACAATTGAAAATTATGGAAAATGTGTATTTAAAAAAAAATTATAATAATAAAATTGTTTAATATGGCGTATCGGAGTACTACACCCTTTTTAATAACTATTAGGATCTGTTCATCACTCTTACTAAAATAAATGTGGCGAACGGATCAACGGATTAAAATATCTCGATCTCAAAACATGATATCAAATTGATGGCAAAAGTATTTTCTGGTTCTTTGTTTAACGATATCAAATATATAAATTTTCCAAATTAATATTTAAGGTTAAACAGCATCGCGTTAATTAAAAAATATAGATGGTAAAAAACTGGAAGATCCTTTCTATCGGAGCTTTAGCGAATTTTAATGTATATTATTGGTTGAAAATATTTATGGTGGGTCCGGGCCCGGCCGTCCATCTCCGTCCGCCGCCATCCGGCTGACACCTCCGCAGGGGTGGCGGCCTGTGGAAGACTCGATTGGCCCGCCACATAGAATTCTACCAGAATGGAGTGTAGCCCCATCTGTTAACAAAAAAATATATTATTCGAATTTTGATGTTGTATAGTTTTGTGTTTTTGTTGAAAAGAGGCGGCACAACGGGAGAGGACTCTCCTGTGGTGTATATTAAATAAATAAATAAATGGGATACGACCGCTACCAAAACAAAATCAACTTACCATAGCGTCCAATCGACGTTCTCCAAAATGGCCAACCAACAGGCTCATCAGTATTCTGAGACGGGCCAAAAAGCGGCTCCCCGCTCCACCTTAATCTTACGCCGCTACCGTCTCCGTCCTCGGAGGGATCGGAAACACAAAGAGGTCGAACGAATTCGCTACTGTGTGTTCACCGACGCGAAGGAACACTTCGCTCAGGCACTACCGCCACGTAGAAACGCCGACAGCGGGCCGAAAAATCGGAAAAGTCCGAACCTTTCCTTACTGAGAGCGGCCAAAGAGGCCGAACGCACAGATTACTAATACAGATGGGACACTTAGCTAAAAACAAGGAAATTTCAGTACCGGTGGGAGCATGGCCAAACACAGGTTAAGAACCATTGAATTAAACGATTTTTCACGACTTTTCAAAGACTAGTTTGGTGTTGATACTTTCTTATATTATATTCTGGTGTCGATACTGTGCTTTCATTTCCTTCCTGATTCTGTAAACAGTCCTTACCGAGAAACCGGTTAATTCCTCCATCAAATTTACGATATCAATTGTAGATTTATCGGGATTCAATTCTACCCAGGTTCTACTAATCTGCAGTAAATGTTAAGTATGATCTGCTTCGCTTGACTATGAAGAATCTTTTCTCTCATATTATTCTTTACGTAAGAACAAGATGCCATCTTACTTTTAGAATAATCTCGAATACGAATATTCACTATTACAAAATTTTTTATTTTTTTAATTTCGTCTTTTTCTACTCCAAGACTTTTTACTATATCGAGGATAAAAATATGAATTACGATTGCAGCGAGATTTTGAAACTTTATACACGAAAGTATTCTGATCAAGGATGCGTTTCAAACCTCAA
>AYEL01075759.1:0-152796 GCA_000484575.1 Olivierus martensii
AAAAATAATAAAATTAAAACAAATGTATATTCATATCATATATACAAAAGTATATATATTGTATATACGATATGAAAATTTTAAAATTTCCGTTTGCTTGGATTAATAAATAATGGTTTATTTAATTTTGGCCTCTATGGAAAAGGAATAACTATAGATATTATGCTTTTTATGTAATAAGTTTTATTACAAAATAAAACTTTTTTGCGTAATATTCATATTTTTTACCATAAAAATTCATATTTTAAGAGTATGTTTATTTAGGGATTTGTGAAAGAAAATAGTCAAATTACTGAATACTTTAAGTGATAAGAATTAATAAAATTCGATATTATTTTATTTTCATTATAAGTTCTTTTAAATAATGTGGTTAAATAAGTATAGACTGATATCTTATAATACTTTTTGTATTTAGAAATAACTATTTTGTTTATAATAATTGCTAGTAAATTATGGTATTTCTATGCATAAGTAGATATGTTATGAAGTGATTTATGATTAATGACATCAATAAAGAAGCAAATATCAGGTTAGTCTCATCGAATTTATTTTGGCTCTGGGGGCCAAACCGTTGGGTCTAGAACCTAAATATAAAAAGTGCAAAAGCTGCTAACGATTTGCTAAAGAGTGCAAAAGAAAAATTTCGAAAATTCGAATGTGGGGGGCTGGGTCCCGCTTTTGTTTTGGCTCTGGGGGCAAACGGTGGGGGCTAGAACCTAAATATAAAAAGTGCAAAAGCTGCTAACGATTTGCTAAAGTGCAAACAAAAAATTCGAAAATTCAAACTGGGGGGCTGGGCCCCGGTTTTGTTTTGTCTCTGGGGGGCAAACGGTGGGGGCTAGAACCGAAATATTAAAAGTGCGAAAGGTGCTAACGATTTGCTAAAGAGTGCAAAAGAAAAAATTCGAAAATTCGCAACTGGGGGCCAGTGTGAAGTTAGCCCCCAAATTTGTTTTGGCTTTAGGGACCAAACGGTGGGGGTGCAAACGAAATTATTAAAAGTGCAAAAGGTGCTAACGAGGTGCAAACGAATGCAAAAGAAAAAATTTAAAAATTCAAAATTGGGGGGCCAACTTCACACCGGTAAAGATGCGGCCACAATTAATTGTGGAGAACAAATAGTATTTTGATGATTATCACTCTTATTGTTTTGAATATCCAAAATATTTCCGCTTAAAGCAACAGCTAACTCTAATAAAGGTACATTATATTGAACAAAATCTGTTTTTAAATCCGAGATAGTTGACGATATCTTATTCAAATGTGAAGAACTGACAACATGATTGCTCTGAACACTTTCTTGATCTACAAGAAAACCATCTCTAAGATCACCGTCCTGCAGACAAGACGATGGTGATACAGAGGATATTTCAACTCGATCAGGTTTAAATACTTTCTGCTGCTCATAAACTCGCATTTTCTGGTCACCAACACAAGACTCACTGTCAACATTCATTTCGACGAAACTATGAGGAGGTCGAGCCGTCTCAATTTTCCTGGTAATGTTATCATACTCTCGCGTATCAATTCGCTGGTTAAATTCATGTTCATCAATATTATTATTAATATTACCAATATCTTTCTTATAGTCTACTTTATTTGAAACGTCATCAGTAAAATTATCATCGGTTGGAATCATCGCCGGTCTAGTAGGCACAGAAATGAAACTATGAAGGTTCTCCTTCATCTCGATTCCATTATTAAAAGCATTACCATTAAGATTATGATCAATATGAAAATTATCGAAACTACTTCTCAGTGAGTCAAGTAATTTATTATTTTGTATCAACATCTCAAAGGTGACTTCTTGTCTATCAAGCATATCCAAAGTTAACCGTTTGACATCTCTAAAGAAATTATTAGCACACCTTAAAGGCTTGTTTATAGTCCGACGTAGCTAACGTTTGGTTAGCGGCGAGAACGTCTGTCACACTACGTTCTAATTTGCTTGTTTATACTTGAACGTTGTTGTAGTCAAATCTGCGCATGCGAATAGTATCATCCATTCAAATATGGACGCTTATAAACGTCGTTCGATAGCAGCTATTTTATTATTAAAGAATCTATTTAAGAAAAGAAAAAAAAATTGTATGTTCGACCGAGCTTTGAAAAAGGAGAATTGTTGAAAATTTTGCAAATGGTAGAGCAATATCCATACGTGAACAATTAGCAGATTATTTTGTATGAACTGGAGCCTTGCTATGGCAGAACAATATTATATCACGTATATAATATCTTAATTTTATTCTGAAAATTAAAATTGAAATGTGGAGTTACAACTTTTCTATCATTTTATAAATGTAATAAAAGTATTGCAATTATAATTTTTTATAAAAAATGTAATAACCATGTGACACGTATTTAAAACATAATAAACATATTAAAAATATCTGTATTTCTAGGAAAACATTGTATTATGATTATCTGTATTTCTAGGAAAACACTGTATTATGCTTATTTTATTATGAATATCTCGTTATTAAATTAACAAATCGTACAAATAACATATTTGAAAATAAAAGCAAAAAAATTTATTATTAAAATTTTCTTTTAAAATACAAACAATATGTTACAAACATTTATATAATTTCATCATCACCTTGATATTTTAATATTAGATATAAAATATTAATTTTTAGTTTTGTTATTGATGACTCTTAATTCATCCCGTCACACCACTAGATGCCACTAAATCGGCCATTTTATATCCTGTTAGATAAGGATTTGTTATTGCGTTCATAGGCTTTCTGGTTATTTTTTAAGAACATGCCTTATTATAGTACTATAAACTGTCGTAATCGAACAGAAAAAGGTCATAGATTCTATCCTTTGCCGCAAGGTAAAAGAATTAGAGATAAAAAAGTGGTTACAAAATATTAGAAAACTTTTCCAAATACGATCTTTGTTTGCCAGGTAAGCGATTGCTGTACAGTATTTATAAATTAGAGAAAATGTATAGTATTATAGTACTTTCCATAAAGTTATCCGTGATTATCGATCGGCAGGAGGATATAAAATGGCGTCTGAATGTAGTATTCTATCTAGCTAGGGACCAGGAATGTCCAATCTTTTGGCTTTCTTGGGCCACATTTGAAGAAAAAAAATTGTTTCGGGCATCACATTAAATATATTAATTTCAACGATAGTTGGTAGGCGGCCGGATGGCCACGTGGTAACGAATTGGCGTGCAACACAGGAAGACCGGGTCCGGCATCTCCTGAAAAGTTTTTTCCAAGTTTCGGGCCGGCCTGGCGATCCCCGTCCTTCACCAATCCGGCCCCCTCCACATGTGTGGGTGCAGTCTGTGATTGGAACTGGCCCTGCCCCTTAGTAATCTCCCTGATTGGAAAGCGGCATAAAAATATGAAAAAAAGAAAGAATGCGTAAAACAACAACCAAAAAAAAAGTTGTTAGGCAAAAAAAGTTAGTGAATAATGTGATATCCATTATGACAAATAAGCAAAGATATCGTAGTATAATAATCTTTGACTTCTTTTCATTCAGAAATTTTTTTAAATCATTAAACGGGTGAAGAAGTTTTAATCACTGAAATAAGAAATATTTTAGAAAATGGAAATAGGAAATGTTGATAGGTATTTAAATAATAAAAACTTCATTAAGTATATAAAACTCTCAATGTTTTAAGAAAGCTTACGATTTTATATTTGGCCACATTCAGTACAGCGGTGGGCCGCATGCGTCCCGCGGGTTGGACAGCTCTGGTCTAGATGTCAGTGTTACTTCAGCGTCCAATTTTTTATTATTGTTTACATTCTTTCCTTCTTGGTATGTAGTTCTCTCTCCCTAGACAGACACAATAAGTTTTCGTCTCAAATAAATTCCAGTCTCAATTATTTTTTGACATTCACTCTCAACATCAACATTTTTGACATATTGACGAATCACGAAGTGGACTAAAGTACTTTGCGATCGTGTTTGACTAGCTGAATTTTCGTTCTGTTCGTTTCTTCTCTAAGTTTTATCAATAGTTTTGATTTCAGGTTGTTAAACCGCCATATAAATCTTTCAGGTTGTTAAACCCCCATATCCCTCATGGGATATTCTTTATCTGGCAGCGACCACTTGTAGAGCCCATCACAGGCTGGCCAACACTCATGATGGGGTCAACCGGATGGTTGAAATCACAGGCTGGCCAACACCCGTAATGGGGTCAACCGGATGGTTGAAGATGGAGATTCAACAGGCCGGGTCGGACCCGTCCTGAAAAAGTGGAGGCGTGGGACCCGGATTTGAACCCGGATCTTCCAGGGTAAGCCACAGCTTTACAACGCGGCCATCCAGCCGACATAAATCTTTCAGATATCGTATCTAAGCTACATTATCGATATTTAATACAGTATAATATTTTGTGTTTCATACATTTTTTATAAGCAATTACGACAAAAATTATCGATTAAAGTAATTGCGCATTACAAAATATATAGAATTAAAATTGTATTATAGGTTAGGTTAGGTTAGGTTAGTTTTATTACGCCGCCATATCCTCATGGGATATTCTATATCTGGCGGCGGCCACTTGTAGAGCCCATCACAGGTTGGCCAACACCCGTGATGGGGTCAACCGGATGGTTGAAGGATGGTGTTCAACAGGCCCCATGATGGGGTCAACCGGATGGTTGAAGGATGGGGTTCAACAGGCCGGGCCCGGACCCCTCCTGAAAAATTGGAGGTGTGGGACAATTGTATTATAAAAATCTAAAGAAAAATCTTTGTATTCTAAACAGTTAAAATAAGAATTATTTATGATAATTAGACATAAGCATTTCATTTAAACAGAGAAGGAATTGACAGACTCACAACAAATTTTTTAGAGGAATAGGATATATACAGTAAGACCCCGTTTTTTGCATATTTTACACCCCCTTTCCAATCAGGGCGATTACTAAGGGGGTGGTGTAAAATCTGTTATCATAAGTTGAATGATCATAAGTAGGGAACCACTTATATAAGCAAAAATTTAACTATCAATAAGATGATTCATCAATGTCATTTTCAATTTGTGATTTTTTTTTAAACCTTGGGATTATCAAAATATAATCCCTGTACTGTATATGTTACCAATTCTTATATTTCAATTAATTAATAAATTTTGCATTTAAATTTTAATTCTAACATTACATACATTTTTTTCATTCTTGAAACCTCTCAAAATTTGTAAAGCAATTATTCATATAATGAAGGATATAGAAGACTACTTATTAAATATTTTGCTAAAAATAAATGAATATTTTCTGTAAGCATTTTACAAGCATTGATCTAAATTGTCATTTTATTTAATTAATTGAAAATTATTTATTATTAGTTTTGTACCTTGTAATTGTTAAATAACAATATCTATCATAAGAAATTAGAAATAAAATCAAATTAAAAAAAATTCCTGCTGAATTCATCTAATGTAACTAATAAACTCTTCTTTAATAAATAAATATAGACATGAATAGTCCATTTGATGCTACCTTACAGAGTCAATTTGTCATCTGCAGTGCTATTTGCTGATTGCTGAGCTAAGAAGTATTTTTCCTAGAAAAATATTTCTGAGCTTACCAATCAAGCCTTGATATTTTTTTTTGAGACTGATATAACTCATTTTTGAAAAAATTATTGCTCAGGTTGTAATTGAACATATTCACAATGTAAATAAGTAGTGTACTATTTTTGCAAATACTTGAAAGATATGAAAAGTGTTTACAAGAAAATAAAAGAATGGAACATTTTCTTATCTGTATTTCTAATTTTTTCTTCCAATATTGTGTTAGCAAGCTTGGAATCACAGCATTAATTTATAACATAATAACTTACTACAGCGGACTCTCAATTTTATGAACTCGTATGGACCCTTAAAAAAGTTCATAAAATCGGAAGTTCATAAATGGAAATGACATTAATTAGCATTAAGGACTTTTTGGGACCAAATAAATAATTCACAAAAACATGTAGTTCGTAAATTGAAGGTTTAGAAAAACATGAGTCCACTGTATATTTATTTCTATATTCTTCATTTGAAAATAAACATTTATTAAACCACGTTAATTATCTGTATTATTGATTTTAAGTAATTCAATAAACCATTAATATAATGGTTGCAAGTAATATAAATTATAATGTTGGAAATATATCTTCATTGGGACTATGCTATAGCATTGATTTCATTAGCATCCATTCTTATGAAGATTTACATGTATTGTCTTCATCTGGTTATCATTATTGGTAACTAAAGTCATCTGAGTCGAAACTGATTTCATGTAACTTAAACATTATATATATACACACATATATGCAAGGTATGGCTATTAAATAATCAGACTGCTCATGCAAGTAACAAAGAGCTAAAGTAGGATGGAAGATGGAAGATCATTAATCTTGAATCTTTTTGCAATGGTAAGAGTATTTTTAGTAACCTGAACAGATTAGTTTATGCATGCATATCATTGTTAGTAAAAGTACATATGTTGTGTAGTAAAAGTGTATATATTACATATTTACATTTGCTAAAATCATTCTCAGAAGATCAAATAAAAAAGCTTGAATGAGTAAATCAAAAATGTAGGTTTTTTTTTTTTTTTTTTCTCAGTGTGTAATCTTGGCCTTGAATGAGTAAATCAAAAATGTAGGTTTTTTTTTTTTGACTCAGTGTGTAATCTTGGCTGACAAGTGAGTGGATTCCAGATAATGGTCTGAGGATGGATCCTTGAACAAGATTTATGAGACAATTATAGAACAGTGAATAGTCTTATGCATTCTTACCTGGACAATGTTTCAGTGCAAAAAAACATTTTCTGTGAAAAACACACACCAGTACTGAATCATTTACTCTATTTCTCAGATTTGCCATCCTATAACTTTTTATTATCTCAAAAATCAAAAGTGTGCTAAAGGGAATCTGTTTTGAGTCTATGGAGGTGACTGAAGCAAAATCAGTGGAGTTGTTTAAAAATAACAGAAAGTGACTGCATCATTGATTTGAACAGTGGAAGGAATGAATGAATGCAGTGATGTGTGGAGAAAGAAGGGGAATATACTGAAGCAAATAAAAGTTAAAATGTACAATATTTTAATAATTTCTATTTATAGCACTTATCCAGTTATTTAATGACCACATCTTATGTATGTATGTATGTATGTATGTATGTATGTATGTATGTATGTACAGTATGTATGTGCTGCTGTACTGATTTGTTTTGTGTGTTTGTGTGTGTGTGTTTGTGTGTTTGTGTGTTTGTGTGTGTGTGTGTGTGTGTAGCAAATCAGCATCGCAGGGCAATGTTAAATGAAGTATTGTATGTCTATATTTAATTTCAATCATCATCATAGTTATTGATTCTTAGGATAATAAAAACTTATAGGCAAATCAGCATCGCAGGGCAATGTTAAATGAAGTATTGTATATCTATATTTAATTTCAATCATCATCATAGTTATTGATTCTTAGGATAATAAAAACTTATATCAAAATTAATAATGATGTAATAATTTTTAAAATAAGCACAAAAAATTAGAAATATACAATTTTAGTCAAAAAAAAATGTTTTCAACTGCCATCTTCAGTTTAAGTATAAATTCCAAGATCAACTATATTAATATTTGTACTAAGATTGATGATTAAGATTTACCAAAAACTTTTTAATAATAAAACTATATATTCCAATTTTGCATGCTTATTTTAAAGTGTATTTTAATAAAAATAAAAGTTTAAACTTATATATTTTTAAGAAATTGGCAAAATTTAAAGAAAAATGATTTTGATTAAATATGCAGAAAAAATAAGATTACCCATGAATTCAGACTTGATTGAACAAATAAAACGAAAGCACTGCTAAACTTTCAAAATAAAGTTTAAAATTTTTTATATATAAAAATATAGGCAATTCAGCAAATATAGTAGATATCAGCTAAATAATAGTTAGATTAATAGTAGCAGCATGATTAGATTAAAATACAGAAGTCAAAGTATCATTTTTAAGCAGATGATAGAGAATGCTAGTTTAAGAAATTATTTATCGAATATTTTTTAGCTATTTATTCCCAAAAATTAGATTATAACACATTTCATTGATTAGTTTAATTTCTGAAAATAAATTTGAAAATTGCTTATCAATCATTCTGAGAGAGTTAAAAATGTTTGATAAATAATTTATTAAACCAATACTCTTATCGTTCTCATCTAAAAATGATACTTATATTTTAACATTTCACAGTCATATCAGGATAATATTGTGAACAACTATGATGGAATGATTAATTCACTTAAGTGTCAATGCTCTTAAATAATTTGTGCATTAAGTGTTGATATATTTTCTAAATTTGTTCTAAAATAAAATTTATTAAATTTTCTAAAAACTATCACTCTTACTTGACTCAAATCATAAATTTTGTCTAGATTATTAAACTGAAATTAATTTAATGGAATAAGAAAATAGATATTAATATTGTGCTTCCTGGACAACAATCTGATGCACCATATCTTAATGATGGTTTTGGATAAAAATAATAGCACTATCAATACACTATTTAATCAGAGTACTAACACTATATCTAGTTTAATGAGTTCTACAATAAAATATGATGATTCCAGAAAAACTAGAAATGCATTTCTCCAAATTCCAATTCAATTAATAAGTAGTGTATATCATCAACTAATATAAGTTCAATGAGACTGCACTAAACACAAACTAAAAATAATAATACACAAAAGCCCTCTAGCAGTCAAAAGATTTTATTCAGTAACGTTTTTAATGCACTTGGCATCTTCTTCAGCTGCTACAACGTTGTAGCAGCTGAAGATGATGCTAAGTGAGTTGAAAACGTTACTGAAGAAAATCTTTTGAATGCTAGAGGGCTTTTGAGTATTATTATATCATCAACTGACATGAACTTCAATTAAGACATTTAACTAGTTTCATGTGCTGATTTGTGTTTATATACTGAAATCAACTACTGCACAATAAAAATTAATATCCATTTTAATATTAAAATTCTATTTTAATTTAATTAGAAAATAATTACCACTTTTTATTATTGAAATAGGCCTATGAAATTATCAGTTCCTGTTGAAATTAAACATATTTTATAAAATAACAGAATAGTTAATAACTAGTATAATCTACTACTTATTAATAATAATTAATCAGTTAGAAAAACAGATTTTGAATAATTAAAATTAATAATTACAAACATTTACCTATTTTAATGTACAGTATAGCTCTTTAATTGAAAATGAAATCAAATCTAATCAAGCTCTTTAACTGAAAGTCTAATCAAATCTAATCAAGCAACTATGAATAAATTGCTTATTGCAAATTATCTATGGGTTTAATTATAGTCAATTTTACTAGTTTTTGTATTAATAATCCAAATATAAAAATTACAATCAGCTAGATATATTATATATTATAAAATTATGAATGCATTTTCTAACAAAAATCTAAGAAAACGCCTACGACGTCAAACGAAAGAAAAATTATATCATTTATTATAAATGTATATAGATTTTAACAAATTTGATCTGATTTCTATTTGAGTCTAATGAACAACATATTTCTGGATTAAATTATCACCTAATTTCTCCTATATTAAAAATTAGGTGAATTAATATTTTAAAGTTTTTTTCCCTCTTTATAATAATTGAAAACTAATGAACTGTAGAGAGATTCTTAAAATAAAGAATTAAAAATATAACAATACATCATTCAATCTTTGTTCTAAGTCGGTTGAATGTATTCTTAATACTGCTTGTAAAAGTTCATCAGTTAATTTTGATTTCAATTTGGACTTATGCTCATGACTGAAAAAGTTTTTTCGCATATATAAGTGCTTCCAAATAATGAAAACATATTTGGAAGCACTTATATATGTATTTTTCTAACTGAACAATTTTTAATTATAAGAAAAAAATATATTTATATTTTTGTAAAAATGAAAATTATCTCTATGAATTCAAAATCGCGGATGACCTGACATCGCGGGCCGCATTTCTAGGGTTTGCGGTTCGCATTTGACCCGCGGGCTGCACTTTGGGAACCCCTGCAGTAAACTATAAATAACGAAAAATATTGATGAAAGAAAAACGTTCTAATTTCAAGGAACTATAGTTTAAAGTGGCAGCATTCAGGTTGAAACTAAAATGGGGATAATTGTTATTTTTATTACTATAAAATAACATTGTGATCACCAATCATAAATATGAACTCTGATCTCAGCAGACTTTCACTGCACTGCACTGATATCAAACGCATTGTGAGACGGCATAGGAGTATCTATGTAACAAATTCCTGCGACTTCGGATTTATGCAAGAATAACGGTTTGAAAAACCAGGCCAAAGTGGCTCGATAAAAATATAGAATTCGAAAAAATTCGGGTTATATCGAAACACTGTTAAGCGGGGTCTTACTGGACAGTGGAATACGTTTATAGCGAAACGATTGGGACCGGAAACGTTTTTCGTTATAACCAACATGAAAAGAAAAATTTTTAAAAAGTTGCGGACGTTTCCCAAACTTAGTTCTATGAGCCTATGACGTTATTCTTCGAAAATATAATTAAAAAATAAAATTCGTCGAACCTCAATTTCCTCAAATTGCATAATCTGTAGGTAAAATTTATGTAATATGTATGGTGGTTTTGATGTCTTACAGAAGAGGAAAATATATATATATATATGGGCCCAAAACCTGGTTAGTACCGGGGACCGGGATTTCTCTCGGCGCCCCTGCTCGTTATAACCATGATCTCGTTGTTTCCATTCTCGGTATAATCGTGATTCACTATAATACTTAATTTATTCACTGAATTAAATTTCTAGAAAGTTTATTTTAATGGCTATAAATATGTTGAATTAATGAGAAAAATTTTAGAAGCTTTATGAAAATTTTATCAAGTCACATATATAGTATATGGTATATATACGTATAATTTATTTATGATGCTTTTCCCTATGTTACTGATTTAAAAAGTAGATCATAATTTTTCGCATTAAGTTTTATTATTTTAACATCTTTCAGCATTTTAAAATAAATTCCTGTTCATATCCTAATCATTACATTGCTTACTTGGTTGTTTCATTAGATACAGAAAATATTAAATGCACTGTTGGAATTATAACATGAAAAGCTAAGCAATATATTATTTTATAGTAAACAATTACAGATAAAGAGTTTCCGCACAGCTACAAACTCGGCTCCGACCAATAACTAAACGAGATGATCATGTCGTTTCGGAAAGTTATCGGTAGTGGCGCACAGCTAAGAGTTTTAGTTATTGGCTCCGACCAATAACTAAACGAGATGATCATGTCGTTTCGGAAAGTTATCGGTAGTGGCTTCAACAACTCAAATTTTTAGTTCTAATTTCCGACACCAGGAGCTTTATTCCCAAGTTATTGGTGTCAACTCCCGTGAGTAGAGCATGTGAGATCACTACGCACAAGAAAAAAATGGTGGGCCATCATGTTATGCTATGTTTAATCGAAGAATTAGAAACGGAAGAAAGACATTATTTAAGGCGGAAACGAGTATTTCAACCAAGTTTAGATGGTTTTTATCTTCACTAGGTCCATTTTCGACGATTATTTAGGCTATTGAAAGGCATAGTAAAGGTTCCAATAGACAAACTTCGACTGACAGTGGCTGTCCCAAATAGTTTCCCATATAATCGAAAGAATTCTTTCTTGTAACTGAGTTAATTTTTTTATTTATGGCACCACCATCACCTGTTTTGTTTCTTGATTTTTTATTCTGAAGGACATAGTAAAGGTTCTAATAGACAAACTTCGACTGACAGTGGATGTCCCAAGTAGTTTCCCATATAATCGAAAGAATTCTTTCTTGTAACTGAGTCAATTTTTTTATTTATGGCACCACCATCACCTGTTTTGTTTCTTGATTTTTTATTCTGAAGTATTTTTATTTTACATTTCATGTCAAGCCAGCACTAATGAAAAATAATTGTATTTCTCAATTCATACAAATGTAGTCATATACAGTCAAACCTCTTTAAGCCGCCACCATCGGTTCGAAGGTCCTCTCTGGCGGACTCTTTATTCATCTCTACGAACTCGTAAACCCACAAAACGTGACAATATGATACTCTTTTCTCTACAAACTCGTAAACCCACAAAACGTGACAATATGATACTCTTTCTCTACGAACTCGTAAACCTACAAAACATGACAATATGATACTCTTTTAATTTATAAATTGGCTAATGCACAAACAACAAACCCTTTAGCAAAGAAATTTTTTTTGTTTTCATTTTAAAACCGTGTAAACTGAGTGCTAAAAAAAATTTTTTTTGTTTTCATTTAAAAACCGTGTAAATTGAGTAAAAAATAAATTTTTTTGTTTTCATTTAAAACCGTGTAAAAGCGAAACCGTAATTCTTTTGTTTTCATTTAAAAACCGTGTAAAAGCGAAACCGTGTAAATTGAGCACCGTGCAAGTCGAGGGCTAGGTGTATTTTTCTCATTTATCATAAGAACATCTTTCATATCCATTTCTAATTTTTTCTTTGCTGAAATCGGTTAAGCCGCAAAATACACATTCGAATATGTGCATTTCGTATATATACGAAATGCACAAACTTTTCGTTCGGGCTTTATGAGTGCGCCAGTGCACGAGTCTCGGTAAACTCGCGTAATTTTTGCACGTGAGCGTTTGTCATTTTTGGACAAGTTTAGCGAGATCGTACAACTCGGACGTGCACGGAACGAATTTTTAGACACACCCATAGTAGTTTGTAATCTGTACACCATTATCTGCGGAACAGTCAGTGCATATGGTTCGAAATATGACCGCTACGGTTGCCTCCCGCAAAACATGTCATAACTGGCGTTATTTCTTTCTCAATTTAATTTAGGGAATACTGCCAAATTATTAATTATTTTTATTATGAAAAAATAATAAGTAAATAAAATATTTTTTGAGAGCTGAATTTCGAGGCCCCTTGATTTCAGGGCCCAGGCGCGCGCCTTGTGCGCCTTTGCGGAAATCCGCCACTGAACTTACTCTAGTTTTATTCGTAGTTTAATTGGTCGTTACGATTGAAGTTACGGCGTTAAAAAAATTGCAGCATCGAGATAAACCTCGAATCCAGAAAAAACTTTTGAGGTTAAAATATCATTAAAAATATACATTATACACAATTTTACTTGAATATTTATAAAAGCCATATAGGATTTTCTTGTCAAGATTCAGATTATTAATAATAATCAGATTTTATTGCCTATTATATAAATCATGCTTCAGAATTTTGTTAAGTATATTAAACAAAAAATATCAGATTTCTGAGAATTAAATCATTTAATCTCTGATATTCCCAAATGCACTTACTGCTATTAATTTCTTGATTATTTATCAAAAAATTCTTTTTCAGTAAACAAAACCAAAAGTTTGTTCAATTTCATATAGCCTTATTAGATAATCCTTTATTATTATCTATATAATAATTTATAATAAACACTTATTTGGAAATAGAACACTATTTGCTTCCAGATAATCATAAATGTAATATTTATGGTATTACTGTCCAATTAGTTGTGCAAGTTTAAAGTTTATTTTATTCGAAGAAAAGAATAATCTTTAACTGATAGTGATTTCATAGCAAATATATCAGAAATTAAATAATCGGTATTTGCGTTTGCATATCGATGATTTACAAATAAAATAGTTGGCCTTATAAGGCAGAATTGTTATCATATCAAGGGATATCTTAGTTGTGATCAAAATACCTGTATAATACAGTAGTGTGTTTAAAATGCTAAGAATTATGCTCTCATGGTTTCAACTTATTATAAAATTCAGATCTATCATCATGGAATAATTTTTATTCAGCCATTTTGTTTCAAAATAGTGGCAAACTGAACAAAATTTAGATTTAAGTTTATTAGTTTTTAAATTATATTAATTGATAGAATCATTGCCGGATTAACATAGTAGCAAAAGTAGCATTTGCTAAAGGCCCTGTGCCAATAAATATGTACATAATTTTTTGGTCATCTAATAAGATCGTTAAACCAATAATAAATCATTTTTTTTTTCAAAATTTTTGTTCATATTCTTAGTCTAATTGTTATCTTTAAGTTATTTATGTGCAATGTATTTGTATTATGATTATGTTGTATGCTGTATGTTATAGAGAAAAATGTAAGGGGGTCGATGAAGAAAACCATTCTTTCAAAAAGGGGTCGATGCAAAAGGTTGGGAACCCCTGATCTAATGTTTTGAGGCTTTTGTGTAGTGTGTGAGGAATTACTCCTGTGGAGGAGAATGAGGGGTACTATAACTACCTTTTGCATTCCCCAGAGACGCTTAATTTCTTTAAGGTACTGTGACTACCTTTTGCACAGAGACGCTTAATTTCTTGTGAGAGTTCTGTGTATTTGCTAATTTTTCGCAAGAGATGCTTAATTTCTTGTGAGAGTTCTGTGTATTTGCTAATTTTTTCCAGAGGCGTTTAATTTCTTGTGAGAGTTCTGTGTATTTGCTAATTTTTTGGGTGAATACACCCCGATGTTGTGTGTGTCTGGTATTGAGATGTCTATAATGTAGTTAACTTTTTGTTGTGTGTGTCTGGTATTGAGATGTCTATAATGTAGGTAACTTTGGTTCTGCTTGTCTATGAGAGTGATGTCTGGTCTGTTGTGGTGTTTGTTTTGTTTGTCTATGAGAGTGATGTCTGGTCTGTTGTGATGTATTGTTTTGTTGTCTATGATTGTTCTGTCATAATATATCTTGTGTGTCGAGTTTTCTAAGGTGTCGAGTTTTCTAGGATTGTGTCTGATATGTATTTGTAGTATAGTGTAACACATCTTGTGTATTGAGTTTTCTAAGATTGTCTGGTATGAGTGTGTTTATTAATTTGTGTTTGGTTGCAAGCTTTTGGTGTATTATGTTTGCTACTTGGTTGTGTTTGTGCAGGTAATCTGTTTGTGCAAGCAGCTTGCAACCCAACGTAATGTGTTGAATCGTTTCGGGTGCTATGTGGCATTTCCTACATGTGTCATTTGTTACAGTGCTATCTTTCAGTATGTATTTTCTGTAGTTTTTCGTGTTTATTACCTGGTCTTGTATTGCTATTATAAACCCTTCTGTTTCTGTAAATAGATCCCCCGACTAACCAGCTGTTTGACGTTTTGGTGTCTATAGTGTTTCTGAAGGTTGTATTGGTGTCTGCCATGGAGTTCCTTTCTACACCAGGATATTTTCTTTTCTTGTGTGCGCGCAGTGTTGTCTATTTGGTTTGGAGTGTCGTTCTGTAGATTTAATGGTTATTGTTATCTATTTGGCATGGAGTGTCATTCTGAAGATTTAATGGTGTTATGTTTATCTATTTGGCATGGAGTGTTGTTCTGAATATTTAATGGTGTTATGTTTCTATTCTGCCAAGACCAAATATTGTTCTGAAGATTTAGTGGTGTCATGTTTCTATCTGCCAAGACAATAGCTGCATGTAGTTGTGATGTATGTTGTTTTTTATGGAAGAACTCTCACAGATTAATTGTTTTTTATGGAAGAACTCTTCATTGTATATCTGTCTGTTGTGGTAATGTTAGATCCAATAAGACCACGTCCACCTTCCTTGCGTGGGAGGGTAGTTCTTTCTATGTCAAATTTCAGGTGATGGTACTGGTATTTTGTAAGTATTGTTCGTGTTTTTCTTTGGAGTGATTCAAGTTCTGTCCGTGTCCACTGTATCATCCAACGGAGTAAGTTAGTATGGGTATTGCAAATGTGTTGATGGCTTTCACTGTGTTTTTTCCATTCAGTATGTATGGCAAATGTGTTGATGGCTTTCACTGTGTTTTTTCCATTCAGGATATGGCGAATGTGTTGATGGCTTTCACTGTTTTTTTTTCCCATTCAGATGTGTTTTGAGAATGTTATTTAATTTGTTGGTGTATAGTTTTGACAATGTTTGTTCAGTTTTCTTCTGTTCTGTGAGTCTGACTTGTTGGAATCCCAAATACTTGTACACCTCACCCTCTTGCATGGATTCGATAATGTCTCCATTTTCAAGAGTGAAGCCTCCTTCTTTAGGACTTCCTTTTCTATGTGGAATGTTTTGCATTTGTCACTCCATGCATATATCTTTTGAAAATGTGTGCGTGATTTGTAACAGCTGTTGTAATTGTGTTTTTGTGTTGAGGTGTACAGTTTAATATCATCCATGTAAGAGAGAGGTGTGTGTAGTGTGTTGTCCGGTTTTGTCTAATATCGTAGCCACAGTTCGATGTGTTCAGTTTATTGGAGAGTGGATTTAGAGCGAGGTAGAACCAAAGTGGCTGAGAGAATCGCCCTGGAAAATACAATATCTAATGTGTATGGTTTCTGTGACTACGTGATTGTTATTTATGGTGACGTGCAGTGTTGTTCTCCAGTATTGCATTATGTTTTGTAGGAATGTGATGTATTTGGTATTGATTTTATAGAGTTGCAATGTCTGTATAAGCCATGAATATAGTATATTGTCGAATGCCTTTTTGTAATCAACATAAGCTGCATGTAAGTCTGTGTACTTGTTTTAGTATTGTTGTGTCGATGATCAGCTGCTCTTTGCACCCCATGTGACTTCTACAGCAACCTCTCTGTTGTTCTGTGAGAATGTTATTTTCTTCGATGTGTGCGTACATTTTGTTGGTGATACGAAGTTAAAATTTTATATAGTGTTGGTAAACATGTGATTGGTCTGTATTGTGATGGGTTTCCGTATTTGCGTTGTTGGGTTTCATGAAAGTGATGGTGTAAGAAAGGAAGGTGTGTCTTTTGGTTCGTGAATGAGATGTGAGATGTTTGGCCAGTAAATCATGAAGACAGATAAAATGTTTGTACCAAAAATTCTGGATGCCATCTACACCAGGGACTTTCCAGTTGTATCTAATTGTGTGTGTTCTTTAATAGTAATGGTGGTATAGGGCATTTCTGGTATGCCTAATGTGTGTCTTCCCTCTTCTGCGATCCAGCTAGCTCTCTGGTTGTGTGTAACTGGCACTGCCCACAGGGCAGACCAGAAGCTAGTGAGTGATTGTTTTGTTGTTATTTCTCTGTTTTGTATTTGTTTAGGCTCTTTAGTGTTTATGTTTCTGTAGAATGTATCTCCGACAGGCAGACCAGAAGCTAGTGAGTGATTGTTGTGTAGATATTTGCTCTCTAGTGAGTGATTGTTGTGTTGGTATTTCTCTGTTTTGTGCTTGTCTAGGGATCCTTTAGTGTTTATGTTTCTGTAGAATGTCTTTTCAATGTTTGAGATCGGAAGAGCGTCGTGTTTCTGTAGAACATCTTTTCATTGTTTGTGAATAGTGTGTTGTCTAGTTTGTGCACTAGGCTGGTTTTGTATCATTTCATGCGTTATGATTTTGCTGTGTCTATGTATTCTTTAATGTGTGTGTTTTTAGTTTTCTGAAAATCTTTAACAGATTTCATGAGTTTTGTGGATCTGTTTGTTGTTTATTGGGTGAGTCTACCTAATTCTGTTCTGATTTCGTTTATTTGTTTTTTGAGTAGTTTTTGCCAGGCAGGTTTTAAGTGGTGTTTTGTGTTCGTGCCTAACTTATTTGGAAGTGTTTTAAGACCTAGGTGTAGTGATAGTGACAGCAACAGCAAAAATAAGTGTGTGTATTTCTATGAGTGTTGTTTTTACATTAATAAGTTTTGGTAGAATGTGTGTGTTCATACAATGTAATGCATGACTGTTGTGAATTGTGAAGTTTAGGGATGCATGGGATCCATACCTGTGAATTTGGTTAATGTTTCCTGGCGTGTATCAGTGAGTTTATTTATTAGGTCTGCATCAGTGTTATTGATGAGTTGCATGTTGTAGTCAATGTATGTTATTTTTGGTGTCTGTTCCACTTCATGGTCTATTTCTGTTTGTGAATTGGTTTCATGTTGTGATATTTGTTGTGCTACCTGAGTTTGAATGCTTTCTAATGTACTGTGTGATATGAGGTATCTGTGGATGATGGTTCTGATTTGATCTGCTATTCGTTATTCTGTAAACTGTGATGTTTGGGTATGTGCTTGTGAATTTGTCATAGAGTTCCCTTCTATATCCTGTAATGTTGGTTTTTAATTTTATAATTGTGTAGTATGTATGCATGATGAATTCATGTCAGTTGTCCATTTCATGCATTGGCACGGTTTTCCAGAACTTGGTAGTCTGGGAAGCACTTTGGCTGGTTGGGCTCTGATGTGATGATCCGTTTCCTCGCGGGCCATCACATCAGAGCTGGAGAACTGTGGGTATTCGTATTGCAGTAGCCTGACTTGGATTGGTGCTGCTTTCACCACCAATGGCCAAAGGAGACTATAGTAAACTTTCCGAATGTGAGCCTCTGCCTAATTCACAGACGCGGATCTTATTAACCCGGAGCCAGTGTGCTTTCATTTTCTGCTTTGTATCATTGCATACTAGAAAAACACCACTGAGGTGGGGACACCTGCTAGCATTTAGTTGAGCATAGTGGAATAGCCTTTAGCCCAGTGACCCTAGAAGAAATAAAATTTCTGACTTCCATCGCTGACTCTGCCCACACCCTTCTGCCACTTTGAGGCAGCATAGCAGGATTCATGAGGGTTATTATTATTATTATTATTATTATTATTATATTGGGATATGTCAATGTGAGCACGGAATGCCACCAATGGCCAAAGGAGACTATAGTAAACTTTCCGAATGTGAGCCTCTGCCTAATTCACAGACGCGGATCTTAGATGACCACCGTTATTTCAATAAACAATTGTAGTCGTCCGGAGTCATTTTGTTTGGGTGGACCGACGTTTTCCTGTCCTTACTCGCGCAGAACTCCACATACCGGGATCAGGCCAGACTTGTAAATTCGAGGTTCCACAGTATGTAGGAAAAACTCTAAAAATGAAAATCAACCGATTTGAATGCAGTTTCTTTTAAATGAAAGTAAATTAAAAACTCTAAAACACTTTCTTATTTATATTGTTAGCTATAATATTACTTATAAAAATTTACATATAATTGTAAGATTTCTGCATACAATTTTATTTAAACTCTCATTGTTGAGCTCCTATTGGAATTAAAATATTCAGGAAGCATGTTTTAGAATGCTCTATCCGATAATGAAATTTTATAATGGTATCTTAAACAATCGTGGAGATATTCGAATAAATGAGAAAATTTTTTCAATTTTCAGCGGTTAGAGGAGTTCAGTTTTGGTCTTTTGGAGGGCCCTAGGCGCAACATCATTATGAGGCCACAAAAGAACAAGTCTATTTCAGTTAATCAAAAGTCGCATTTATACTTTTGGTCTTTTGGAGGCCCTAGGCGCAACATCATTATGAGGCCACAAAAGAACAAGTCTATTTCAGTTAATCAAATTCATACGCATTTTTTAAAGTTTATTGAAAATAAAAGTCGACATTTCTATAATAACTGATTTTAATAAAATAAAAATAACCCAGCATACATATAGTTACATTAAAAAATTATAAAAATAAATCCGTTCAAATTTAAATTAAAAAAAAATTTAAACTTTTTAGCGCTATAAGAAGTACTTTGTGATCTAGGGTTTTGAATGACAATTTTAAGATATCGGTTGAGAACATTTTAAAAACTCCGTTATGAGTTTTGGCCATTTAAACCCGGGTCAAAGTTTAAATACGCTTTAGACACGCTGGTTGATAGGTGTTTACACTTATACGTTGGTGTATCGTATGTCTGTTTTTCACCACGCATGTGTAAACAGAGTGGATAAAAAAATCTATCTTATAAGTTTGTTTTGTAAAAAGTTAGTATTAGACCTGATGATGATCCCGAAGGAGGGTTGAAAACGGTTTGTCAATTAAAGTAATTTCTGTAGTCTTGTGCTAATTTTGAATTTATTGTTTTACAATATATATTCTATCAGAATTAATGAACTGCAAGAAATTTTATATAATTTAATAAATATAATAAACTTTATGAATTTATTTTCGATATTGTCTATTTTACTAAATAGTAAAAGAAACGTCATACTAAATAATTATATCACTATTGCATCCCATCTGTTGAGACGTTTTAAGACAGTTTAAATTTTCTATCCACATTTTGTGGATAGAATCTATAATACGAGTTTGATTTGTCACTATAATAACCCTTATTCATTCTCACATCAGAACAGAGTTATTCAAATACCAATAAAAAAAGTAAATGATCAAAGGTTTCATTTTGAAAGAAAATTCGAAATTCCAATCTTTGATCATTTCCGAAACATTGTATAACTGATTATCCAAGAGAAAAACAAATTCGAATAAATTACTGAATTATTATAATTATACAGTTATATGTGCAATAATATGAAATCGTTATTTGAGAAGCATCGATGAGATGATTAGCCTACATATGCAATGTATTGGCAAAACACGTGCAGCAATAAAGCAATGAATTATTTCTTTAATGACTTTAAACAATAAAAAGGCTAAAGAAACTACAAAATTGGCACATCTGGACTGCACACTGCAGTACTCCCCCATAGGTGAGATTACAAGCAATTATGCCACGTGTTGTGTAAAAGGAAGAGTAAGAATATCAAGACTAAAAATGCCTGTTAATTTATATTATTTAGGAAGATTAACAACGAAAATATTCTGTTATGTATACTGCATATTATTATTATTTCGATAATTTATATAGCTACTATAGGCTGACCATTTCCTACTCACGCCCAATCCAGGACGGGAAAAAAATTCAACCGCAAGTAAAATTTTTTTATGTGTTTTATTTTAATATTTATATATTTACCAAGTTAACCGATTCATTCTTTTATTAATTAACAATAACAATTCTTAAACTCAATCGTAATAACTAAAGCTATAATATATTAAACTATAATGAAGAATTTGAAGAATAAAAAAAAACACTACGAGCAGATGTCGGCATTGACTTGGAGAGTTTGATTTGATGTATTCAATATGTTCTGAATCTGCATTTCGAACAATGTTATCAAATGTAGGTGATTGTACTGCCCTGGGCGGCTCGGACAATAGATACGCCACTGTATAAATTTTGCTTTCCGCGAAATCGTTGTGAGAGAAGAGCATGGAATGGTGAGGGCATTCATTATCCATAACAATAAATTTGGTATTAGTTGTTCCTGAAATCGTTATAAAAAATTGCTAGCGTTCATTTCATGATAGTAATCTCTCGCTGATTTTTTAGAAAAAGAAAACAGTCCAGCATTTGGCACAAAACCATCTTTTGAATCAATATGAGTAATTAGTATTCCTAATACTAATATATCTAGTTCGTTTCGACGATGGCGCTTTAAATCCAGATGCCTTATTACTTTTAATATCTCACCAATCTTTAAGACAAACATGATTTGTACGAATCCAGGTTTGATCTTGATAATTATAAGTTTAGGATTGGACAATGCATCAATTCTTTTTATTTTCTTAAAATAGTCATTTCGTTCTATCAAAAATTTTCTTCTATTCCTTTTTTTTCCATTTAAATTCAGATTCTTGCAAAATTTGGTATAATATGCTCTCTTCCCTCCATCAAAATACTGTATATATTGCATCATTTTTAAGCTTTAGTAAACTTAATAATGTTGGTACTGTATTTGTTTCTCTATGTAATAATTATCGATACTTCTACGAACGAAACACTTACCGAAAGAGTTCAGTAAGAGTTTAAATTTAGAAATGTATACTTTGTTAAGGGAAGTTTTAAATGCTGTTTTGAAGTTTATTTAGATCAGGACTGTCCAACCCGCGGCCCAACATAAAATCATAAACTTCTTTAAAACATTGAGATTTTTATATATTTAATGAAGTTAATGAAATTTTTATTATTTAAATACCTATCTACACTTCCTATTTTTATTTTCTAAAATATTTCTTATTTCAGTGATTAAAATTTCTTGACCCGCTCAATGATTTTAAAAAATTTCTGAACGAAAAAAAGTCAAAGATTATTATGCTAAGATATTTTTGCTTATTTGTCATGGTGGATATCATATATTGTACATTATTTACTAATTTTTTTGCTTAACAACTATGGTTAGAATTAGCATATTTTATGTGCGGCCCGAGACAATTTTTTTTTCTTCAAATGTGGCCCAAGGAAGACGAAAGGTTAGACACCCCTGATTTAGATCGTTTTTTCCCCCAAATAATGCCGAAATCACCTTATAGAGATTGTTTTTCATCTTTTTTTACAAAACAAACACATACAAGCTTCCGCTGCACGATTTAATGATTTAGCAAATGATAATTTTGGATTTTCGTTTCGTTTTTCTTCTCCCATAAATTATCTCTCCCATAAATCTATCCATAGCTGATAATATGAAAATTTACAAGTATTTATTCAGAAGTTGCAAATATTGTAAATGATTTTATATATTTTAATATATTTTCTACAATTTGTCTGGATTGACTCCTTAAAATTTTATCCTGTTTCAAATTCTCCATCAAAATAATTGGTAATATTAATAGACTAATAACAAGAAATATTGTTAGAAAAAGAATTTAAAGCAGCACTATCACGAATAGTATAACAACATTGTTTAATTTACCAATTAAAACAAAATAGCGAAAGCTACATTTATCATTAAATACTTACGTTGTGTATAATTGATTTAATTTTGAATTAGAATATTTCAAAATAATATTGAAAACTTTTACAATAAATAAAGATTAATCCCAACTTTAATCATTTATAAAATCTTAGCAAATATCTTAACGAAATCGATTTCAAGCATACTACTCTACTGGTATTCTAACAGTATACAGTAATATCGATAATCAGAATACTATACAAAAGATCAATAGCTACATCACTAGACACCTCTGAAAGCTATTTAATTGGTTTTACCCGAGGGTCAAGATATGTTGGATGAACTATATAAATTGCAATCGTTTCTTCATACTAGAATACAGGTAGGCCTCGATTAGCGCGAATAATTGGTTCCACGAATTTCTCGCGGATTTACTAATTCAATAAAGTTGCAATGCTTAATCACAAATCGGACTATTCACTCAATTCTTGTCCCAGAATTGGCGGCCAGGCAGCGCTCAACTTCCGCTTTCGATTCGCTGTTTTGGTTTCGATTTGGTTGTTGGTTTGATGATGGTATGAGACACAATTCCTGGTAAGTTATTAATTGATTTGGTGGTTGGTTTGATGATAGTATGAGATGCAATTCCTGGTAAGTTATTAATTTAGATTTTTGATGATGGTATGAGATGCAATTCCTGATAAGTTATTAATTTAGATGGATGAAAACGATGTAAAATGTGAAAATAAATATATTTTAAACAGTTAGTATTGTGGTTATCGAGTAAAATTCGCAATTCCTGGTAAGTTATTAATTTAGATGATGAACAATGATGTAAATGCAATTCCTGGTAAGTTATTAATTTAGATAATGAACAATGATGTAAAACACAATTCCTGGTAAGTTATTAATTTAGATGATGAACAACAATGTAAAAATGGTATGAGATGCAAATCCTGGTAAATTATTAATTTAGATGATGAACAACGATGTAAAATATGATTTGGTAAGTTATTAATTTAGATGATGAACAATGATGTAAAATATGAAAGTAATATTTTCTTAAACAGTTAGTGTTAAGTTAGCGTGGTTATTCATCGTGAAACTTAGCTAATGGCCGGAATCTCACAAGATCGGCTGAAAATAAATATTTTTTAAACAGTTAGTGTTAAGTTTATTGTGGTTAACATCGTGAAGGTTGGCTAATGGCCGGAATCTCACAAAGCAAGAACCTTCGTGAAACTTAGCTAATGGCCGGAATCTCACAAAGCAAGAACCAATTTTACTATTGGTTAGCTAATGGTTGTAATCTCACAAAGCAAGATCCAATTACCATATTTTACATATAGTTAATATTTAGAATAGTGCGAGAAATTTGTGGAACCAATTATTCACACTAATCGAGGCCAACCTGTATATCCTCAGCATTAAAAAATTTTTTAATGCTGAGGATGACTTTATCAAGTCAAAAGTACTTCAGTAAATAGTAATAAAGCATTTTCCACTTTGAACCTAGAACTGATCATTTAAGTATATTTCTGATTTGTATTTTAAAAAATAAAACCATAATGAGGAGAATTATCATACAAATCATTATACTTTTATTTTTTATTTAAAATTTAAAGTTTTCATCAAATATTGATTTTTAAATTTATTAAATAATTCTTAAAAGTTTTATTTAGGATAAATTACACTCAAACCTGTTTTTATGCGGTCCGTTTTTGTGCTTTTTTTTTATTAATTTTTATTTGTCATATACATTTGATGGAATGTTTTTATATACTGCACAAAAAAACACACAAAAACGGACCGCATAAAAACAGGTTTGAGTATAGTTACAAATATTAATCAAATTTTAGAAATTAGAATTTAAAAAAAAATTCTAAAATTTTTTGAAATTGATGCTGTCTATTTAAAACACTTTAATTATGGATTTTTGATGCTGTCTAAAACACATTAATTATGGATTTTATTATTATAATTATTTTACTAAAATCTCATAAATAGAAATAATTTACTTGTTTCAAAAATTATTTTAGCTAGACTAAGGATTTTATGACGATTTGCCAAAATTCTATCATAGAACAAATTTGTATATGGATAAAAAAATAATTTTATTATAAATGCTTTAAAAGATTGTACTAATCTAGAATAATTGCAATCATTATTTTTATACTATTAAATAACTATTGTACTTCAAATTTTTCAAAGATGTAATAATTAGATACTATAATCTGTATACTTGCGTTTTCCCTTTATTTTCAACCAAATGAGAAGCAAGTACTTATCATATAATATTGTCAGTGACAGCAAGTTTTATTTTCTGATTTGCTTTATGATAGAGAATAACTTGAGTTTTTATTTTTTAGTATTCGTTGCTAAGGAAAAAAAAATATAATGTTCATCGATGTTTCAAAACAAGAAAATTAATGAATGGCTTATATAATTATAATAATGATAATTTTAAATGCATTATAAGCATTTAAAAAGTGTAGTCTGACTAGAATAGAATGACTGATTAATTAATGTGTGAAATTATCACATCATGAAAGAAACTAAATATTATAAGAATTAAGTTAAAGTGAATTAGATTTTTGATTCCCTTCTTTAATAGATTGTATATTTTTGATAACTTACTTCAGTTTATATACTTCTAAAAAATTTCTTATTTTTTTGATTAAATTAATATTTTTTTCTAAACTGTTTTCATGAATACCCCCAAATTCTATGAATTTTCTTTGTTTTAATAGATAATTAACACATACTAATTCTACTGTGAATACAAACTAACTGACCATTCTATTTTCTATAGATTTCTTATTAATTGCTACTAAACATCATTAAAATAGGAAGAACAAAATGATGATATTGTTTTTATTGTTATTAATTTAAAGATTATGACATCATGTGAGAGAATTTTTCTAGAGAAAAACTCTAAGTATACAGGCTATAATATATTGTTTGCATATTGCAGTTATAAAATTTTGTATAATTACAATATAAAGTCAGTGATATATATAATATATATATATATATACCTACAGTAGAGTCTCTCTGATCTGACACACATGGGACCAGGGCTTGTCGGATTTCAGAGATTTATCGGAAACTGTTGTGCCGCCTATGGTTTACAAAACCTTTGCAACAGTTCTGCGAACCAGAAATTTTTAAAATAAATTATTTAAAAAATTTCCAGTTTGCTTACAAACTTTTAACAGTTAATATATTGCGCAGGTTATTGTTTGAATTTATTCATTTTTCAAATGTATTCTTAAACAATGTACTAACATTTATATTGCTATTTACAATTTGCAGAAGAGGACCCAGAGAGTCAAAAGTGCTTCAATAAATTTATTTTAAGTTAAAAAAAAAATCTAAAGTCTTTAGTTATCAAATTAACCAAACCAATTCAGCCAAATTTCCTCTGGCGGGCAAAGTCTAAATTAAATTTTTTTAACAATTATTTTTGAATTAAAACTATGGTGCCACCATCTGTTGAGTTAATAATTAATATTTAGAATTTAGTACTAAGATGGCGTCATCTAGTAATTAATGATTATACTATAATTTTTAAATTAATTTTTCCCAAAATAAAATTTTGCCATTGCAGCTGGTGGCACCATAGCTATAATTAAAAAATAATTGTTATAAAAATTTAATTTAGACTTTACCCATCAGGGGAAATTTGGCTGAATTGGTATGGTTAATTTGAAATGGTTAATCCTGATTAGTATTGATATGAGTCTTTAGTTATCAATTATCTTGTCCTTTGTACTCATTTTTGATATTTGTTTAAATCATTTATAACAAATAAATATAATAATTAAAGTATTAAACATAGACACATTTATAAATATAGTAAAAATATCAATATTAATTGTTCATAATGGTGGAATTGATTTTCAGATCTGTAGGAAAAAAGGATACTTGTAGCCTTCAAATAAAATTTGAAAATAAATATATATATATATATAATCTAGTTGTATGGAAGCAACATGACATAGAGCATCTCATTAAATCATTGAGTTCAGAAAGTATAGGCTTGAAATTAGTCTTGGACCAGAAAAGTAATTCCAGCAAACATTATTTAGATGTCCAGATAGGAATAGCAGGAACAAATTATTACTCTAGTTTATAGAAAAACCAATATATGTCACACGTATCATACTGTAATGGTCAAATGATCCAATTAAATATAAAAAAAAAAAGTCCTTAGGGCTTGTTTCGGAGGTTATTGACACATTGCTCGACAAATGAAACAAAACAGTGAGAAGGAATTCATCTTCAAAGAAAGTAGAAGGCATGGCTATAGTAATAATTTTATCCAAAAGATTTATGTAGAAATGATTCAAAATGTAAATGGGACAATAACAGACATGTCACATAATGTATGACTACCGTTTGACCAAATAAGAACAACAAAGATTTATAGCACTGTGTTATGAACTGTCTATGTATAAACCACTTAAAAAAGATAACAGAAAAGTGGGAGTAACATTAGCACCTAGAAGAAATAAGACATTATTTTTTGCGATTAGAAATGATGATAAAAGCATATTCTAAATAACAAAATCAGGAGTTTATAAGGTTTTGATCTTTAATAGATTATAGGTCACCAAGAGGAATATATTGATATGACAGCTAGAAATCTCTTGCAAAGAATTAATGAATATCAATGAGATATTATGAAAGCATCTTTGAATACATCTCTAGCTAAGAGTTTTACAAATACAATCTGGACATAAATTGAGAGAGAGAAAATTATAAGAATAGATTTTGAGAAAAAACACTTGTATTTGCAAGGATCATTAGTATTAATGTATTTGCAAGAATAGTAATCAAAATAGCAGAAAGGAGATTGCATGTGAATATCATTAATGAACAGGTTAGTATGTTATTCTCTAACACACGAAATTATGGGATTACCTATATGTTATGAACAATTAATATTGATATTACTGCTATATTTATAAATGTGTCTACATTTATATATTTTAATTATGATATTTATTTGTTATAAATAATTTATTTTTCTTACTTTCTGAAATATTTGTAAACTTTTAATGTAAATAGTGACCCAATAACTGGAGTGATGTTTATAAGATTTGGATTTTTAAATTTTAAAATTGTATTCCATTAGAAGCTGAAGAGGATCCAATAGACTGTTTATATAATTTTGTTTTAATAACAAGTCAATAGTTTACTGGAGTAAATTTGGTATGAAAATATCTCTTATACAATCAGTAAAGATTAAGCAGGAAAAATCATGCAAACACTCAATTATTCATATCATTAAATTAGTTAATTAGGTTAGGTTATTTTTGTTTATGCCACCATATCATCATGAAATATTCTTTATATGCCAGTGGCCACTTATGGAGCCTGCCACAGACTAGCCAACACCCATGGTGGGGTCAATTGGACGGTTGAAGAATAAGATTCAACAGGCCAGGCTCAGATCCCTCCTGAAAACTGGAGGTGTGGGACCCGGATCCTCCAAGATGGTAAGCAAATGCTTTATCACATAGCCATCTGGCCAACAATTAAATTGGTAATAAAGCATCTGAACAGCAGAGAAAATTTAAGATATGAATTAGAGATTATAAATTATTATATAAAATTATATAGATATAATCATTGATTTAAATAACGTTAATAGATTACTTGATAACGATATGGTTTCTTCATGTTTTGCTAATCTCCATCGCCAGAGGGATAAATTCAGTAGCCATCATAAATTGCCATATACATTTGCAAAATTACATAGGAAATTTTTAATAATGTATATTAAATCTTTATTAATAAACTTTATTTCTGATTCAATTTCTACCTTCTTCAAAATTATATATCATTTTAAACAGCACTTTTATAGGAAAATTTTATTCCATTAATATATATGATAAAGTAATGTTTTCAGCTGATTACAACACACTTCAACTGTATAAAGCTATTGTATAAAATTAAATGCAACATATAAATATATTTATTGAAATTTGAACTGAACTTATGAAACTCATCAACATTCTAGCTGATTGAATTTTATGTATGTATGATATATATCGTATTTTAATTTTGTACAATAGTTTTATACAGCTGAAATGAGTTATAATCAGCTGAAAATGTTGTTGTATCTTATTTAATGGAATAAAATTTTTTAAATAACTTTTTCCTGTTGAAGTGCTGCTTAAAATAATATAAAACTAATTATTTTGAATACTTTTTGAATTAATAATACAGTAAAAAAACATCATAAAAAAATAAATTTTAAAATAAAAAAGACTGTATACACTAATGAGTGCACAATTAATGCTATTAAACTTTGTAATCTATACTATATATTTGTTTTATAGAAATTGTTTAATTTTTGGGAAACTTACTTAATCCAGATTTATCATTATTATGCTTATTTGTCCATACTAATTCATTTATCAATAGCATTATCCCATTAGCAATTTATTAATTCTGAATCATTCAAAAAATTATGCAAATCAAGAAAAAATGCCAACTAGCAAAGAAATTTTTTAATTATAAAAATGAAACAATTTTTACAATTAAAAAAATTTTAATAAAATTTTGCATTCATTATACAGTATTATACTAAAACTAAATGAAAAAAAATTTGGCAGAATGAAATTTCTAGGACAAATCTGTTACATCAGGAAATTTTTTAAATTAAAGTTTTCAGTTTATGAAAAAATGCAGTATAGAGTTGCATTTATCTTTTTAGCTTTTATTATATCAACATTTTTATTGTTTTATAGTAACTAAATTTTTGAAAACTAAACAAAAACATCTCTAGTGGAAATAAGTTTCACTGGTCCCTCTGATGGAAAGAATGTTTGCAGCTATCCTTCTAGTGGCATAAGTTGAAAGATTAAAAATTTATGAATTTTTAATCTTTCAACTTATGAAAGATAAGTTGAAAGATTAAAACTTTCTTTTCTAGGAAAACTTTTAATTCTTCACTGTTTGTTTATTTTCATTAAAAAAATATACAATCATATTTTTCTGAAACAAATCATGTGAATAACTACACAAAAAAATAACCGTATAATACAATATAATACTATAAAAATTCTACTTAAATATTTCTTAAAAGGTAAAAAATGTTAATAAATGTATTAACAATTCTTATGAATAACATATTACAAAATAATTTTTATAATATAATCCAAATACAAAACAAGTATTTCAAGATCATTTAACAATCTAAGAATTTCCTTCAGTTGAAAACTGATTAAATCTTTAAATCATTGATTCTTATGGAAAACTGATTTCTGACATATAATTTCTAACTTGCATGATTTTTTAAACTTAATTAGTGATCTAAGTCAGTGATCAACTATTATCTGTATCTGTAAAAATGCAGAATTAGAAATTGGTTTTACTATAAATGACTGAAATGTGATGTTACAATTTTGATCATATTTCATTGATTTAATTTCCAAGATGTTTTTATTAATATAAAAATATGTATTGCAAAAAGATTCAAACAAATAAGCTTTGGAAGCAGTGAGTTTTTAATTATATATGTAAATTATATCCTATTTATTTTATACAAAACAAGATATGAAATGCAATTACCAGCAGATTATTTGACTCTTGCTGTTTGTTGTTATATTGGCTACTATCAATGCCATAAAAACGTTTTTGTGCTGAGTGTGAGCAAAGTATTTGTTCCAAGCATAAAGAAGACAAAACACAAATAGTTTTTTTTTAAACTAAATGCATTTGTCCTAGGTATAGAAATATCTAATTATGGTATTATCACACTATACTTATAATATTATCTAGTTATGATAACATCTAGTATGGTTTTAGTTATGATACTGACTACTATATTGCTTAATCTAACTTCTGAAATAGATTATTATTGTTTATTGTATATTATACAGTTATTAAGCTATTTATATATAAAAATAATTTAAAATGAATTATATTTTAAAATTCACAACTGTCAAACTCAAAACACCCTCATATGGTTAAACCAGTTTTCTTTCTTATTGTTAATTTTATAATAGTTTTAAATAAAAGTTGAAGTTGCTTTGAATTGCATAAAAATATTTTATTATTTTTTATGTTAATATTTCTTTTATTAACATATATATATTAATGGTTAATATTAAGAGAAATTTCAAATTTTATTTAATATAAATAATTCTAATAAAAATAGTATTTTCCATCACTGGAAGTAATTTTTGTTTAAAAAAAAAAAATCCATTTTTTTGTAAAGAATGTATGTATTCATCTATATTAAAAATATTTACAATTTCTGATATATTATCTAATAAAAATTACAATATTTAAATACATTGAAAATTTTCCATGTTTTCTGTTAAATCAATAATGTTAAGATCAATTAAATAAATATACCAAAATTATAGCAAATTATGTCATACAAATATTTGTATGTACATAATTTACATATAATTTTGTTAATTCTGTATAATAGTTTTATACAGCTGAAGACAGGTTGTAATCAGCTGAAAATCTTATTGTATTGTACATATTTAATGAAATAAAATTTTCCTATTGAAGTGTTGCTTAAAATAATATAAAACTAATTATTTAATACTTTCTGAATTGATAATACATACAGTAAAAAACATCATAAAAACATAAATTCTTGATGATATAAATTTTGACTCTCATAATTTTTTGATTGATCTAGAATTAATAAATTGCTAATGGGATAATGCTATTGCTAAAACTTTAAAAAAGAATCATTATCCAAACTAGTTCATTTAGCTATTGCTAAATGAACTAGTTTGGACAAATAAGCATAATGATGTGCCATAATTGAGATGTCAACTCTTAAGATCTTGTGAATATTTTTCTAACTATTCTGTATGCTTTTATAAAAAATTTTGATTTATACAGTAAAATATGCAATAAATGAAGCCTATTGCATATACTCAACTAAAATTCACTGTAAATTATAAATTGCAGTATTTTAAAATCAGTTATTGCCTTATATTGATTCTTATTGCCTAAGCATTTAGAACTACTCATTGACTATTGATGTAAAGCAGGAATGAGTGAGACATGGCCTGTCTAGTTTTACAATGTACTCCACAATCTAATTTAAAAAATAAAAGATACAAAAAAAATTAAAACTATTAAATATTTATTATATATTATCATAAAAATCTTAATGTAAACTTTTCTTTGTAGTATTAATAATTCATTTAATATATTTTAACATCAAAAACTTAATTAAAACAAAGCTACTGTCCTGGAATTTTATTGTGCCAGTTTAGGTTTTGGTGCAATAGGAAAATGGCAATGTAAAGTATAATTTTCAGAAATATTTAAAATCTACATGTTTAGTGAATCATCCTATATAATAATGATCCCCTAAATTTAATCAAATGATTATTTTAAAAGTATTAGTAAATCTGTAATATCACTAATGATAAATGAATTAAATATATATGTTACCATCAAAACCCGAAATTAGTTAAAACTTGATTTTCCTAGCTGAAACTAGTTGGAACAAAGTCCGTTTGTGAATACTAGTATTAACTAGTCAATACTAGAATTCACTACATTTGTTAGAAACTTCTGGCTTTCATTAAAACTTCTCTAGTTAAAACTCGATATGATTAGTGAAAACTAGTATTATCTAAAATTTTTTTACAAGAATAAACCTGATATCTTCCTAATCATGCAATCATGCGTTATGGGGAAAAATAAAAACATAGTAACTGAAATTTACAGAAGAAATATATTTATGATGCACATTATTTGCTTCCGCTATGGAAACTGTTATGACATTTGGAGTTGCAGACAATTCCCTTCTTCTTGCACAAGCATTTTTTCGAAATGCAACCTTTCTTGCAAACACAACATGTAAGCCCTTGTGGTGCTATTGCCGATTTCCTAGCTGCCCTCCTCAAAGAAAAATTTGTATCTGATACCTCTTCGGGTATCAGGAACTTCTCCCGAAAAACATCAAATTCAGATCTACAAAAGATATTTTTTCATAATCATATTTTGGACACACTAAACATTAACAAATACATAAAAGATACCAAATCTACCTGCAATATAATTTATCCACCTTTCCATCCTTAGTTCTGATTTGTGCAGATATTCATTTTTTTCTAGCACAACTCCGATGATATTTTGAAAATCTGTCTTTGCTCTGTCCATATCCAGAATTGGAGTCATGATATTATCTCCTACTTCAAGAAGGGATGGGTGACATCGGAGATACGTTTAATTTTCATGTCCTGTTTAGACAAATTTTTGTGAGCTTCTCTCCTGGTTGTGATGTGATTTAAACTACTAGGATCAGCCTCATGTTGTTTGTTCTTCAGCAGGGGTCTCAGCTTCATTCTGTTGCACATTGATCTCATGTGATGAATCTCTAGAGTTCATCCTCTTCAATGTTTCAGAACATCTGATGTGATGGCAGTGCTGAAGTCGTGAGTTCTACTCTTGGGTCTATCTCAAGCATGGCTCGATAGGGCGACTGTTTTATTCCAGAATGAAAAGCTCGGTTTTTCATAAAATGAACAAATCAAAGGCCTTTAACTAGTAAAAACTGTAAATAATTGCAAACAAAGCTATTTTTCCGTCAATTCTAGTTTTCCCTAAAATATTTTAGCGAATTCTAGTATTTAATAGTTAATACTAGTATTTACGATTGGGTTTTGTTCTAACTAGTTTCACTAGGCAAATCAGGTTTTAACTAATTTCGGGTTTTGACAATAACACATATATATAATATATATATTTATAGGCTACTATATAATAAACAGTGGCATATACCAGGGCTAGCCAAACTGCGGCTCACAAGCCACATGTGGCTCTTTGGTACCTTCAGTGTGGCTCTATATCATGAAAGTCGTTAGTAAATATGAAGCAAATACTTATTTAAATTAAACAAATTACAGATATATTATTTTTTATCTATTGTAAAAAGTAGTATTCATCTATATGAAATAAATGGATCTGAGATAAACAATTTTTGAAATCATTATTAAGATTACCCAGAAACCTGATGCTGTTCTCATTGATCCAGAAAGAAAATGCAGCTCTCAAGTATTTCAGATTCTCCTTTGTGGCTTGTAGTAATATGAAGTTTGGCCACTCCTGGCATATACTGTTATAATGTGGTTCATAAATATTTTTTCATTATTTAATTATAGGTGCTTCCCTATTTATGATAAGGTACTCTTACAACTGCTTTTATAATAATCCAAACTTTTCTATTTTCACAGCATATTGACTAAAAGTATCTCTGTTTTATTAAAAATTTGCATTCGGTCTCTGGCCACATGATAAAGCAATCATTATCATCTTAGAGATATCCAGATTTCTAATTGAATTCTGGACAATTTTTACCACCTTAGAGAATTCAATTTTCTTTTGTATACTATTATTATTAATCTTTATTTGCTGTTTTCAAGGGTTACAATTTTTTTTTTTGACCTATGATGAGGTTATTAAAACTAGTCCATTGTAAATAGAGGAATACTTGTACTTATCTATGCAATTATTTTATTAATAATCAGTCTAAGTTTAAAAATAATTAAAATATTTAAAAAATACATATAACATAAATTTGATTGAAATTTATATAATAAATTTATATGAGTATTAGTAATTGATTAAATACATAATTAATAATATGCTTATATTTATATGTTGTTAATTTATATGTAAATATTTTCTTTAGCATTACCCATGTACAGGCCGTTTCAAAGGGAAAAGGAAAAGAATGAATTTCCAAATCCTCGTAGGGCACATACCATCATGTCACCTGAAGATATGGCAGCTGGCAAAAAATCCTATTGGCCTGAATTGGAGATAACAGGTTATTATTGTATTATTGTTTTTTAAATTTTTTAAATAGAAGCAGTTTTCATTTGATGATTTTTATCACTTCCAGAAAAATTAAGCATTAATTATAAGAGTATTTTGAAAAATCAAATTTTTTTAAAAATTTATTTAAATTGATTTGATTAATTTCCATAGTTTTACCTATTAAAAATATAAATCATTTATTTGAACTTCAAAATGAATATGGTGTATATACTTGTTTATAAGCTATTTCCAAATTTTAACAATTATAACAATATGATATTCATTGAAATATATAATTTTTTATAATTTAAAAAATTTATAAATCCAGTTCATATATGGAATAAATATGTCAACTTAAACCAAACACCAGATTCACATTGAAATATCATAACATAATGTAAAGAAATCTGGATGGAGAGCATGATCTTTGTTAGGAATAAATATGTGGTTCACTAAGTTAGCATGAATATACAATGATGATGTGTCATAACTGAGATGGCAACTTTTAAGATCTTGTGAATATTTTTTTTTACTACTCTATATGCCTTTATAAAAAAATTTTTTTGGTTTATACAGTAAAATATGCAATAAATGAAGTCTGTTTTTTTCTAATCATTGGTATTTATGTTTTGAATAGTAGCATCATTGAATTAATTTTTATTAATATAAATCAAACACAAATGGAAGTTTCAAATTGCCTCTATATTTAATTTTAAATTGTATAAATTTGATAAGCTATGAATAAATTTGTTTGATAAGATATGTTAAATAATAATTTTTATTCTCAAATTTATGTACAGTAATACATTGATTATCCAAACACCAAAAATCTGAACCACTTCTGTCTAAAAGTAAAATTACAATATCTTTTTTTTAGTATACTGATTACTATGCATGAAATATTATTCCTGCCTCTTAACCATTCATTTTTGATTTATTTATTCTAAAATATATGCAGTATATCATAGAAATAGTCTAAATTTGTCATTACAGAATTAAAAATTAGATGCTGACTTTAATTATTGTGAATGTTTTGGTTATTATTTGCAAACCATTTCTTAAATTAATTACTTTTTAAAAAAAAATTCATACTTTAAAATACAATACAATTATATTGTGTACAATATTTTAATGTAGGGCTAATTACATTTTTTTGTATAAATAATAATTTCATGTATATTTGATTAACCAAACAACCTTGGTCTTAAATTAGTTTGAATAATTAATATTTACTATAGTACTTAAATCTTAAATCAAAAATAATTACAAGTCCTCTAAGTTTTGTCTGTATAAAATTAGTATGTGATTTAAATTATATACATAAAAACAACAGGATGAACCTGAAATGGCAAACAAAGTCATCATTGTAGCATTCTCCATCACAAACAAAACAAAAAAAAATTATTCCTTGGGAGTTTTGTGATGAAAATCAAATAGTTCACAAGATAAACTATTTCCATATCTGCTACACAGCTGATTTAAATTATAAGCTTTTTCAGCTTATTTCAATAAAATTCATTGTTTTTCATTGTAAATGATGATGATAAATAAAGCATTTATAGCTGAAAAACAAAATGTAAATGAGAATGTTTTTGATCTGTTCCAAGATCAGAAACTTCAGACATAATTTTTTTCTGCAGAAAGTGCTTTATCTCCTGTTATTATTTTGATTTAGTATTGTAGATATTATAAATATTTTGAATAAATGGTATAGTTAAGCACAATATAAGATTGAATGAGAGTATAGCTAAGTGTCTGACATAAAATTTCTTAAATTTTGAATTAATTGAACATGTCTCAGATAGGTTTAATAAAAGTATGGTGGACAGTTCAGAGAAAATGCATTTTTATACTATTCTGCTCTCAAGATTGCTAGTTTGGTAGTTTTGCATAAACTACTAATCTATCAGTCCTGATATTTAATTATTTAGAATAACTTTAAAATAATTGGACTGGAAATATAATTAAAAGTATGGTTTATTGGAGTATAGTGATTTCTTTCTTTTTTTTTTGAAATTATAAACATGTCATCAAAAATCAATTCAGTGATATTTACAGTATATTAAATAAAATTGAAAATTAAAAAAATTTCTCATTATTTTGATCGTATCTCCAAAAAATAGTCACTTGCCAAATTGTATGGTTTATCATTAAAACCAAGATAAACCAACATTTACAGAATGAGTTCAATACTATTGCAATATATTATAATGTTATTATTGAATCATCTGTGAAGAATAAAATTTTTTCTGATTGTTTCATGAAGGACTTATGATAAATTTTCTTTAGTTCTATTACTAATCTATTTACATTAACTTTCATATATTATTTATCTCAACATCATTTTATCTCAGAATCAATGACTGCATTTCCATCTTTGATAGTCTTGATTGAACAGTTGGAGTTCGATCCAAATTTTAGTATGGAAAAAGTTTAAACAGCCTATATAACAATAGTTGTTTGCTTCCAGTATTTAAAATACCAATTGCAAGCAACCCAGATCATATGGAATTTCTTACTTTCTCAACACAGCCAATCAGTTACTATTTGATTACATCAAACTTACAGATAATGATATTCAAATGAAACTGCCTGGCACATATTTCTATGTAAATAAGGGTGGTTATGAAAAAGAATGTTCTTGTTGTGAATATTGGTAGTTCTTATGTTTGTAACAGTAGACAGCAAAAAACAATACATATATTGTAAAAATTCTATTTTCTTTCTCATCAATTGCAGATCTGCTTATAAAAAGTAAGATACTTCATTTTCATAGATACATTTTCATGAGACACTTTTCCTGTATACTATTTATGTTTACTTTCGTCTTTTTGAATATGACTAAATAAATAAATTATTAAGTACTATATATACTTATCAAAAATTCAGTGTCTCATGTCATTAGATAAATTCTCATTTTAACTGACTTGTAAAAGATAATCTGAAAGCATCTGGTCAATCATTTGATGATCAGTTAAATCAAAAGTCAGATAATCAAGATTATATGTGATTCCATAATAGAGAAAAACTGAAAAACAAGTTATTATGATTCACCAAATACATAAATTTATTTCTAGATGTCAGTATAATGTAATAGTATAATTTTAATCTTATTCTTTGTAAATATAATTCAGAATAATAGAAAATAATATTTTTTTAACATTACATAAAATTAAATTTTTATTAAAAATTTATCTTTAATAAATACTGAATATTTCTAGGAACAATTTGTAATCTCAGTCCGGCACTCTGGAAAATGAATCATCTTACTTCTCTGTACCTGAATGATAACAATTTAACCCATATCCCTCCAGAGATTGCCAGACTTAGTTGCCTCACTCATCTAGATGTATCAGCTAATAAATTAAGACATTTGCCACCAGAACTTGGTGATATTGTTTCATTGAGGGAATTGTTGCTCAATAACAACTTTATTCGAAACCTGCCATATGAATTGGGAAGATTGTTTCGTCTGAGTAATCTTGGTAAAGTATATTAAAATAAATTGTATATTTATATATCAGAATTAAGTATAGTTTTAAAATTTTCAATAGTTTGCATTAATAATCAGTTTAAAATATATATATTAACTTTTTACTCTTTTATTTCTTATTAAAAAATATAGTAGGTAATTGTTTGCATGTTATTGCATCTTAGAGAGTGCATTTCTACATTTACATTTACATTTTTATTAGACAGAATCATTTTTAAACACTTTTCAGACTACTAACATTTTTACTTATCTCTGGGATCAAATAATTTTGAGAAAATTTCTAAAAGAAGGAATATATATACTTTTTTTTAATAACATTATTGTATTTTCCATTTATTGGATTCTTATGAAATTATCAGAGACAAATCACTTTATATCCATTACACCAACAAATTTTTTTGTTAAAGAAAAAAGCTTAGAAATAAATTATTTTATACAGTAATTTTTAGAAGTTATTTGTCTGTTATAATTAAGCCTAATTACTATTCATAAATATAAAAAAATTCATAACTCGCTTATTTTTTTCAAAAAATTCTGAAATTTTTTGTACAAATCTCTAGAACAGAATCTCTATAGATTCTGTCTCTCTTTTTTACTATTTAATTATTTTTTTAAAATTTCTTTATTTGCCAAAGTATTCATTGCCTATATTAGGTGAAAGTTTATATGTTTGTCTTTTGTGATTGTTTAACCATCCATTGAAATTATTGCTTTTATTAGATACCCACATCTATCCTGAAGAAAACATGCCATGAACAATTAAAATTGTTCCATATTTTGATGTAAAATTGTTTTTCTAACTTAACATATGCAAATTATTTTAGCTGGATTAAATACAAACAGATTTCAACGTGCTTTAATCTTTAACATTCAGCGAAATATCAAATTAACAACAATGCTTATAATGCTTCTTTATATAATTTCTTTAATACCAGTAATAGCACCACAATTTTTAATTGTACCAATTTAAACTGTTGCGTCGTGTGCAATATATTCTGGATGATTTCTAGATGCATAAACTACTCTTCTTCCTCTCAAACGTATAGCTGGAGATGAAGAGGGCGGAGGAGGAGGAGGTGGAATGTTATGAATATCAGGATCAGGTTCATTTGGTGGAATATCAACTGTTAAAATAGATGGCAGAATACTTGGAGGTGGAATTGTTCGAGGTGGTGGAGGTGGTGGCGGAGGATCCACGTTAGAGACTGTTGTGGTTATAGTTGTCGTTGTTGTTGATGTCATAGTCATTAATCCTCTCATTCCTCTTTCAACTGTAAAGGCTTCCATTCCATTGCTTTTTGGTCGTTTCTGGTTCAGCAATGTAGCTTTTAATATCTTGCGCTTCTAGAACAAACAAATAATCTTAACCATGTTAAGTTTTATTAATTGTTTATATAACATAATTCAGAACTTTATGCAGAATAGAAAATAAGAATATTCTTATAGGAAAAATAGTTCTGAGTAAGACTTTTATAAGAAATTTTCTAAATTGAAGCGATGTCTACATTCAATGATATTCAATGTGATATATTATTAATACAAAATAGAAAATTTTAATAAACTACAGAAAAATCTGATAAATTTATATTTGAATATTATAAAAATATTTAAAGTGATAATATATTTAATATTTAAACAAATATTTAAATCAATTGTTTCGAGATTAGTAACTATTCTTATTTTTCTATTAATATATGATAATTCAACATATATTTCAATGTTTAACAAATATTCATGTTATTAAATTATTTTTACTATTTATAATAACTTTAATTATGCAATTTTAGTTATTTTTGCATTGGAAATAAAATAAAATGAATAAAATATATAGAAAATTTCAACATTAAAATCATTGAAAATAATAAGAATTTTTACTCAAAATAATCTCCTGTATAGTATATATCAAAATTTAAAAAATTGCTCTTTATAAGACAAAGAACAGTTTGTCAATTTAATAAAAAAATATGAAAATTCTTTGTACTTTTGTAATAAAACTTGCTATTTTAGTTTTAATGGAAAAAATTATCATCATAATAAAAAGCTTAATATATTCATATTAAGCATGTAAAAAAATAGTATTAACATTAATATTTAAAAATTTTCAGTTGTTCATAGGTTTATATGCCTATTATAATATATCACTCAAATAGTTGTCAACATAAAAATCTTTATTTTTAAATAGCAGCCATAATTTTTTAGTTATCAATAGACTGAACAGTCTGCATCCTTTCTTATAATAAAGAATTACAACGGTGTCTCTCTATGAAGATTTGTTATCGAAAAAAATGGTATGGAGTAAACATAAGTGAATAGAATAAATCAAATAATATATATCATAAAAATATTATATAAATTATGCTAGACCATTTGAAATAAAAGGAAATATACAATTTCTAATAAAACAATTTCTTGTGGCATATCAATTCTCATCTTTTGACTTCCAAAAGATTTTATATAATTGTTGTTAGAGATATGATTTTTGCTTGTAATAGAACATTTATCATTAAAATTGTTGATAATGGCAAGTCTTCCTTTAATATATCCTTCTTAGAATGAGAATCATCATTTTAAGTTGGCCGACAAACGATAATAAATGTCTATAACTAACGAGAAAACACCAAAAATTGCTAATAGCGATTATATAATAATAGAATTTATATATTAGCAATACTGTTACGTGCCTTGATATAAAAAAATCAAAATTTGTACCCTAATTATAACTATACAGCAATGTAATATTTGGTAACTAAATTATTGTCTCATGATATTAGACCCAGCATTTTCAATCCATAAAAGAAAAAAATTTACAAAAAATAACTATAGAAATAGGTGCATATTAGCAAGTGATCATAATGTTAAACAATCAGTTTCCATAGTTTCAGAAAATTAGAAATCTTTTTTAATGATCGAAAACATTCCATTATTTATTAATAAACTATATTACATTATTCAATTGGCCCAAAATACATTTCAATTATTCAAGTCACTAGTTTATAAAAGAGTTTTCCTATAAAGTGTGGTATTATATTTTAAAATTAATATTCCTAAAAAACTGCAAAATTAATAGCCATATATGTCGGTTAATAAAGAAACATTTGTATTTGAAAGAACTATGATACATATTTAATCCTTGAGATATTTAATAGATATAAAATTAAACACTATATAAAATTTATGTTACTACAAACTAGTAACATAAATGTTATATAATATTTAATATTTTATTTTTAAATTAATATTTTTTGAAGTTTTAATTTAATATTTTTTTATAATCGCCATTAGCAATTTTTTGGTGTTTTTTTTTTTTTCTCGTCAGTTATAGATTTTTATTATCCTTTTAAATTTTATATAATTATTTCGCCAATCTATTTGTTGCTGCTTCAATAGTTTTTAAAGACAAATGTGAAATTATATAAATATTAATTTTGACATTTAAAAATTTTAAATGACTAATATCTTGAAAGATAAAAATACCACATAAAAACTTCAAATCTAACTACAGTAACCTATAGATTTGTGCTCGTTAACTTTTGATATTTTCCTGACAGGTAATAGGCAGAAAAATTACAAAACTATTTTTTGTAAAATGTCTAACAAAACTATATTTCATTAACAAATAAAAAACATTATTTTTATTGGTTATAATAGAGGAAAAGATATTTACTAGGATCTTTTCGAATATAATTTCAAATTAATAAATCTGTTTGAAAATAAATAAATAAAATATTCAATTAAAATAATATCAAATATATAAGATATAATTAATATCATTTTATATATGATAATACATTGATTTTGATTTCCACTATAATATGAATTTCGACTATTTGAAATTTTAAATGTTTAATATCTTTAAAACTATTTGACATATATGAATGATATTATATTTATTTAAAAGAAATTTTCTTTGTAAAAAAAATAAATATATCATTATTTATCAAAAATAAAGACTTTGTTTATATTATTATTTTTTAATTTCTAGTAAATAGCAAGTTAAAATAAAACTTATTTTATATAATGCAATAGACTCCTTCTAATCTGGCCTTTATAGAATCGAATCTTAGGCTTGATTAACAAATGGTCGGTTAATCCGAAAATATATGCAAAATACCATTTATAAGTTTGTAAATTATATTAAAAAATATGTTTTACATAAAGGTTTATTAAAATCAAATCAATAACCTTCATTTGTTTTATTTATTTATTTATTTATTTAAATTCGTTAAAAATCACGCTGTTTTTCATAAAAATTACAATATATCAATGTCAGATGAATTAGTTTTCTATTCTATATATTTTATCGCAGTTTTAAACTCTTTTTTCCCTTCCGAATGACTTATTTTTTTTTTATTCGTTTTTATTTCCACTCATAGCTCGACGAAATTGTGGCTGGTTAATGCGAGATTGGATAAATTTTCTTTTATGTAATTTTACGTTTTTTAAATTATTTTTTAAATTTCATTATTAAATTGAAATGCAGATATTTGTATATGCGCTAAGTTATATATAGACAGTGAGCCATAAAATAAGCAAAAGTAATCAATAATCAATATTCATCAAATAATCAATTATAACAGCAAATGATTTATTCACCTCAATTGTTCCCCGCCACCTCTCTGCACAATTTCTTGCTGCCTCCATCCTACGTTGCTTTCTTGTTTGATGCTTCTTATATATGATTTCTATAATAATAAGTCCAACTCCTCCAAATATTCCTGCACCAACTAAGATGAATACGCCTGATTGAAAATATTAAAATTTAAGAAATAAATTGTTATTAATGTATTGTATACCAAAGTATTTCAAAAGAATTATGTGGATTCAATCTTTCAATAATTTATATAATTTATCTTTTAATAATTTATAAAAAAATGAAAACATGGAATATTTGATAGAAATAAAATCATATCAAGTGTTTTTAGTAGATATATTTTTCAATTTCTGTTTATATCTGAACAATTTTCTCGTGAACATTTTGCTTATTAAATTAATATAATTATTGTTGTTTATAGAAGTTTATAAATTTGAAATTATATCTCACCCGCCATATTTTTTAATCCCAGAGTTGCAGGAAATTTTTCATTTTTGTTATCACATTTATCACCACCTTGCAAAATCCATTTATTATCCAAATCTTCCATATAACCACCTTAATTACAAGCAAATTGTGTATAAATTAATAATGTGTGAATTTTAAATAGTTAAATGAATACAGTATATGAAATTCTTTAATCATTTACATATTGTATATAATTTATAAAAAACTTATAGAAAATAGTGAAAATAAAATATATTATTAATGCAAATGAAAAAGATATAGATTAATTAAAATAAGAGTTTAATATCAATAACAAATCTTAATAATTAATTTTATGTTTAAAAAAATGTAAACAAATGTTCAAAATGTTTGATTTAATTATTTTGTCTTATTTCAAATTAAAATACTGTAATGTTAATGGAATTTGATAATTGTAAAAATATTATTTTGCATTTAAAATAAGATTTTATATTATTATATCTTACTTTCATGCATACTGAGTAATGAAAGTGTTACATGTTCTGCCCAGAAACTACTTTTCTTCAATCCAATACCATAACCTGAACGCCCAAATTGCTCCCCAGCTGTTACTAAATCACAGTCCTGTGCTGCTTCGTATTCTAATCGAGAAGAATCCCAAATAAATGCATTCAATTCTCTGAAAGGGATAAGATAATTTAAACAAAAATTAAACAAATTCGATATTTTTATTAAATTGAATAACAAATATTAAACCATTACAATTTTTGATTAAAGCATGTAGAAAAAAAATTTTTGTTAATATGGAAAATAAAAAATAGATTATGTTATAAAGTTCTTCATATTTGCTGTCAGCAAACAGTACTTATCCGTATAAGAATTTAATTTACAATACATAAACTTATATATTATTTAATTTTTAAATTTAAAACTCGCACAATATATATCGTTTTTCTATTTTTAAAATTAATTTAATTTGTCTTTTTTCCTTGTAATAAAATTAGCAATTAGCTTTCTATATTGTTTTTAATAATTAGAATATAAATATAAATCATGAATAACTGATATAGAGAATAGTCCATAATTCAAATAAATTCATAGAATTAACAGAAAAAATGATAAAATATTACATTTAAATTTATATTAAAATAGTAAATCTAATATTTTCATTTAAAAGTGGCTAGTGATAGTTAATGTAGTTATTAGCTTTTCTCTTAAAACAACTTTAAACAAAGAAGCCCATATTATATTATTATTGTACTATATATTTTCTTCTAATTAAAGAGTTTTAAATACCTCAATAATCAACTTAAATTTATATTAAGTTTATATAGAATATTAAAAATATTCTGATAAATTCAGAATTACAATATCGATAAAATGAATTAATTTTAAAATAACTTTTTACAATTCCTGCTTTTTATTTACTCTGATTTAATTGAATTAATTTTATTTACCCTGATTTAACTGCTGTAATAGCTTCTTCTGCAGTATCATAATTTTTTCCTTCCATTGTTCTATACATATTAGATAATTCTACTTGTCGACGAAAATACATATCTACAGAACTTCCTTTAACAGTTGCATAAATAAAATTTTCCATTGGGTTTCTCAACTGCTCGATGCATTGAAATATTAAGAGAATACAAAATATTAACATTTAGGAAATATAAGTTTCTTAGTCATAAGCAAATGTATAAATCATAAACACTTTATATATATAGTGGACTCTCAATTTTACGAACTATTACGGACCCCCCCCAAAAAGTTCGTAAAATCGAAAGTTCGTAAATAGGAATGGCATTAATTAACATTAGGGAACTTTTTGAGACTAACTTATTAGTTTGTAAAAACGTGTAGTTCGTAAATTGGAGGTTCGTAAAAACGCGAATCCACTGTCTTTGGCAATGCTTTATACTAAATCCAATTTTTTTCAGTAATTCAATTAAATTATACTAAATATAAATTAAAAAAATAAATTTCAGTTTCTAATATTAAAATTTGATATTGTTTAATTAAAGAAAACTTAGCTTATTTAAGACTGTAAACTAATCCAAAATTACATTTTGAATTAGTTTTCAATCTTCCATCATTATATTTTTTATATGGTATATCAAATATAAGATTTTTTATGTAATTTATTTTATACATACTGTATATTGTTGTATATCATAAGCATGAATTAAAATTTTAGAGAAAATTAAATTATAAGTTTTGCTTTTCCTTACCCGTGCATCATTAATTCCTGTTAGCGATGTTTCTGGCCTATCTAGCACTAAAAAAGCTGCTAAATTAGCTGTGTAAGAAGCAACAACGATCATAGCAAAACCTGCCCAAACCATACCCAATACTCTTGCACTAAAACTGCGAGGAGTACCTATTTTAATATTAAATAAATATTGATGATGATAATTTATAATTAGTTATCGATCATCAGATTAACATACAGTAAAACTTATAACATTTAATATCTAACCTTCACCAATTCCGCTATTTAAAAGAACGCCCCATGCAAACCATATAGCACTGGACAGATTCAAGGCATCTTCTTCTGTTGCATCATTATTAGGAAGTTTATAACGACCGAAAGGACTGAAACGATCCAATAAATAAAGAGCTAAAGCAACAACGTGTACAGAAACCATAACAAGTATCCATAGCGTTTTTTGAAATGGCTGAAGAAACGATGCTAATGTAGAACTTTTTGGTTGCTAAAGTATAAAAATAAATAAAATTTAATTTCTGTTTCTTTTAATTACAAATATATCATTTTCCAAAATACGAATACCTTTTTTTCCAGGATAGTTATTCCTTGATATTTAAACGGTTTAGAAAATTCAATTACTTCGGAACGTTCAGGATTAATTGTTAATGGTGCTACAACCATATCAGCCCTTTCGTAATATAAATCTCCAACCATTCCTGTCCATATTTTCTTCTGAGATCCATTCACCTAAATTAATTATTTAAAGTTTTTAATAAATAAAAATTTATAATTATTATTTAAAAGTTTTGTAAAATATTTGAAATCCATAAAATTTAGAATAATAGAAAAAATATCACCCTATACATTGTATAATAAATACTGTAAATTAATTTATTGATAAAGATGCTAAGACGTAAGATTTCCTAGAAACATGATATAATACAATTAAATCTAAATTTAAATAAATTACTAATTAATTAATTCTGATGAAATTTTTCAAAAAAATAAATATATGATGATCTAAAAGTAGGTATCAATTCCTATAATATAATTTTGTTTTTCTATAAAATCAACAGTATTCAAATATATAGTGTTCATATATAATATATCGCCACATTTTAAATATTTAGGTGAAATATAGATATATTTTAAATTGATTAAATACTTTTCTGAAGGCATTGGATAAAATATCTTTGTAAAAAATTATTAATAATTCTTACGTACATAATCAAAACTACCATACTGGCCATCTTCTACTTGATATAAATCAAATGTGAAATTCAAAGAACTTGAGAGAGCATTCAGTAAATCCATACAATATCCACGACAACAATAATATTGAGTTTCATCTAAAAAAGAAAAAATAAGATTAGTAACATAAAACAGAACGTTATAATTCAACGAGAAATAAAATTCAGACCAAAGTTCCTCGAGTATTTAAGTTCGAAGTCAGATAAATGATTATAATTGACTAAATTATATAGTGTAATGGTAGAATCAATAAATTCATCTACTTTTATAACTATTAACATAAGAATTACAGATGTAATATGAGTAAACTAAAATAACATAAAAAAGGAATGTTGCGAGCTTAATTCCAATCAGTGAAATATATCTTTTAAAATAAAAATAGCTGTAAAAAATAATTGAGTAATAAAAAAATAAAAATTGTGTAAAATTCTACCAGAGAAAGAAAAATATTATCGTAAATTAAATTTGATTATTATAATATGAGATAAGTATTTGTCATCAGAGTTATTGAGTAATGATGATAAATGCTAGAAATATGAAGATTGCTATAAATGATTTCCACTGAAATAAGTGTTACTTTGGTTTCAAGCAATGAGTCAAATAAAACAAAATTATTTTTAAGATAAGCTTATTGAATTAGTGCTTAATTAAAAAGTAATTCTTGTAATATTTTCAAAATTGTGAATAGTTATTCGTAGTTCTGATGATAATTTTGATGAATTTAAAGATGAATCTAAAGTATTCGAAAAAACATTTTTATCGATAAAATTATATTTAAAAAATTAAAAAGTGATATTTCATCTGAAAAAAAGATACTTCGGTATTTTTATTCAATTAAAGTCTTATAGTTTATTCCAGAGGTTTTAGATTCATTCTCTTCAAAAAGCTATTTTAAACATCTTTGGTTGATTGGGGGCAGTACAGTATTTGAAATTAATGCCTTACGAGAAAAAGAAAGATTTTTATATGAGATAGTCTGAAGGATTGATTATGTTAACCATTTACATTTTAGTTTCCTTAAAATGATATGTCTCAATTCATATTCAAAGTTATAAAGTCATTAGTAGATAATAGTTTTTATAAGTTTGAAGTAGAAGTTTTGTATTTAAAAAATTGTTTTACTGAATTAATACTATTTATAAAAACAATTTTAAATAATTTTCAAATATTTAATGAAAAACAGCTTTTTTAATTTTTCAGAATATTTACTCTTATGATTATAATAAATGCGATGCAGGTCACAATAAAGGACTTACTGTGGGCTGCGTCGCATTTATTATAATCATTTTGCAAGTTTGAGATTGCTGGTTTATTCTAAACATGAAAACTGTTCAATTAAAATGGAAAATTAATACATATTACAAATGTAAAAATATACAGTATGTACATTTTATGTATATTTAATTATTTATTAATTTTGTAACAGTAAAGATCAATATTAAACTAAAATATAATACGGCAAATATTTTTTTACTGTTCAATTTATTAAAGTAATAAATGTCAAAAACAGGCATAAATTTAAATTTCAAATACTTCATAATAATAGGCAAGAAATTTTAGTATCATTTTTATGAGCCTACATTAAAGTTAAAATTGAAAATAATTTTCTAAACCAAAATTAATAGTAAAAATTTCTCTGTCTATGAGTTACTTCCTATTTAAATAAGATGCATATAGCTCTTTCAAAATATTAATTAAATATCCTTATAAATATTATAAGGATATTCAATTAATCTTAGGCTTTAAGTTTATTAATGACATATTTATTTATTACATAAAATATTCAGGTAAGAGGAAAATTTCGATAAATCCCATTAGAATAAAGAATAGTTAGCCATGCCTGTCAATTCACTAACTGGATTATTTATCTCCAGTCTAGACTAAAGAATAAATCTTTTCCATCAAGTTTTTTATTCTAAACATGTTTCAGATTTTTACAATATTTCAGAAGTTTGATTCACAAAACTTCATTTAATTGAATGAATTTTAACTAATAAATTTTAACTAATAATATTTTTAAATTTTAATATTTTGAAATATAAAAATTAAAATTTTTGATCTCAAATTGGCTTATAAAAGTTTAGTTTTCTATTGGTAATCATTTTGTATAAAAATGGTAAATAAAAGTATAAATATTCCTTAATTTATTTTAGATAAATAAGTTAAAAAATATTAATTTTGTTATTTGTCAAATTATTTAGTTTTGTTCCTTAAATTTTTAAATTTGGAAATACAGTATAAAATAAATAAAAATATTATAAACCACTATTAATAGAAATTAGTTTTATAATCAAGAAATTAAATCCGTTATTATTCACGAAAAATGTCTCGACTCGTATATAAACTTATATTGGATTTTAATTAAAAATACAGGGTGACACAGAGATGTATACCCATTTTGAAATGAACCTAACACTCTTACTATTAGGGTAGAGCGGGGCTAGTTGAGCAATGGGGCAAGTTGGGCAATGTCTTTTTCTCAGAAACACAAACACATACAGGAACGAACATACATAAACAAAGGAAATTTTATAGAGAGGTGACGTATTTACCCCCTGTAGTTGAAGTCACATGATCGAAACGAGCACACTCACAAGTTGTCTTTGTTTCAACAGGCAAGTGAAAATTTTGTTCAACGTAGATTTGGTCTGAGGAGACAAAAAGAACGCAGAAAAAATCAAAATAAGTGATTTTAATATTTGTTATTATTATATATTTTCATGCTATTATTCAAATTGTATATTTTTAAATAGTATGCGAGTTATAAGGATATATTTTGAGCAACACGTGGATGGGGCTAGTTGGGACGCATGGCTCAACTTATCCCATATTAGTTGTTAAATAATGTAGTTTAATAAAATAATTGTAATAGTGATGATGATTCATAATTCATGATAATATATAGTATTATATAATTGTCAATAGTAATGATAATAAAAAATTGAATAAATTTGCCTTTCTTTTCTTTTAAATAACTGTTTTATTTTTGTTTAAAAATCTAATCGAAAATGTGACGTTTGGTTGAATTAGGAAAATGTTTTAAATTAATATAAAGGTTATTATAACGTTAAATGTTAAAGTTATTCAATAATATAATTGGTTTTCATTGTTTTCACGTTTATTTTCAGTTTTCAACATCGCTGCCCAACTTACCTCACGTGGTGGCTTAACTTACCCCACTATCGGGGTACGTTGAGCATTTTGCTGACTTCATTCGAGACGTTATTTTTCGGTTGTAATCACATGTTTAATATTTTTCTGTTAATAATTAAGAATTCTGATGTCAAACATGCCATTTGGCTTGATTTTTATTTTCGTACTGTAAATAGGAAAATATTTATATGCCTTTCAAACCAAAACATGCTCAACTAGCCCCGCTCTACCCTACCTCCAATCTGTAATTTGTTTATAGTAACATGTGTATGAACTAATGCCATTTATTTTCCATTAATTTCAGTTACCATGCCTGAGTGGTCAGTGGAACATCGCGTGTTCACGTACGATGTGTATGTGAGAGGCGACGATTCGGTTGTGGCACAGATTAGATATATACAGATGGTCAACTTGCTATACTTTCTATGTTAAAGCATTTGGATGGCTAAGCCAATCACCATTCAGTATCGTCGCCTCAGTGGCAAGTATAGAAACTAAAATGACGTCACAACCTAATCAACGCTAAATAGAAGCGTGACGTCATTATTAAACGTCATGCGTATCGTCATATACGTCAGTTGGCTGACACGGAGCAGTCCCAACACGGAAAACCATACTGAAATGGGCGTTGGGACTGCTCCGTGTCAGCCGACGTTGAAATGACGGCGGAATGACCTCTGAGCTGCCACAACCGAATCGTCGCCTCTCACATACACATCGTACGTGAACACGCGATGTTCCACTGACCACTCAGGCATGGTAACTGAAATTAATGGAAAATAAATGGCATTAGTTCATATACATGTTACTACAAACAAATTACAGATTAGAGTAATAGTAAGAGTGTTAGGTTCATTCCAAAATGGGTATACATCTCTGTGTCACCCTGTATTATCTAACAAATAAAAAAAATCTATAAGCTACTATATAATGATAATGCAAACCATTTGTTGTATTATGTTTTGGACAAAGGATTTCATTTTCTTCACATTCAGTTTCATCTGATACAGGTCTTGTCCAAACAAACGGTTTTTCTTCTATAGTAACAACCTGTATAAACATTATAAAAATCTGAATATTAGTTATTATTTAAAGAAATTATTATGTTTATTATTTTTAATTTTATTATAAAGACTATCTTAATATCTGTAAAAAACAATAAAAACGTTTTCTTCAGTCATATTATAAACATTCAATCATAATAAAAGATCGTACATAATTTAAAAATTTCTGAATTGACTATTCTTAATTCTATTACTAAATATAAAATTATTCTTTAGCATTTCTTTATGAAAAATTTATTTATCATAGAAATATATAAAGAAGAGAATTTTAAAAATATCACAAAGTATTAAGCAAAATATATTAAAGCATAAATGTAAATCGAAGAAATATTTTTGATTACTTAAATTTTTTAACCATCATATTATTATCTTTTAAAAGAATTAAAATAATCTAAAATGTTTATATTTTCTAGTATTTTTTGTCTAATGTATTAAATTTTCTAATGACACTTAAGGATATTAAGACAGAAGTGTTTTATGTGTAGTGAAAAAGAATTATATTAATATAATGAAAGAAAGGATTATAAACGTTTCCATTTAATTTGGTATTATTGAAACTCATTAATGAGATAAATTTTTTCGAATTTAAATTTTTTAAACGTTTAAAAGTAGTAATTACATAAAAAGTTTAATTATTTACCGGTACTCCAAAATTAAATGACACTAAATTGCATCACATTAAAAGATAACTTTTTTCAATATCATAATTAGGCAAGTAACTAATGGCATCTTAATTTGAACAGAGTAAACACAGTAAATCGAACAAATTAAGTAGATTGATGAATCAACATACGACTCCTTTCATTACTTTGATTTTACATCATTTATAATTATTATGAATAGTTTTAGTCAATGTTTGCTTTTCTCTAAAAAATGCAGGAAGAGTGAGTAGATACATTTACTTTATTAAACTGGTGATAATCTGATTTTTATCATTTTCAATAAATTTTGTTCTCTAATCATCTAACGGATCTTAAATAGATATATGAATTTTATTAGAGTGGATAATATTTACCCTATCCGCCTATAAACATTTTTTATTAGATTAACAATATTGATCTCATATCGATCATTTTCAATACATTTAATAATACAGTGGTGCCTCGCAATTCGACGTCCCGCAATTCGTCAGTCTCGCAATTAGACAATTGGGTTTCGCGGGATGGCGCATGCGCGTGCACGGAATTGTGTGATGTCATTTGTTATTTGTCAGTTCTTGTTGGGCTGCTTTGCCGTGTTGCTGATTTTAATTTTCAATTCTTCATTTTTCATAAAATAAAAAATCTATGCATCTGTAGTTATTATTATTTTCTTGAGTGAAATTTACAGATAGGTTCAAAGAGAAGTGAACAGAGGAATAATTCAAGAAAGGATAAAATTTGATTGAGCATAGATAATGTGCAGAAAAGTAGAACAATTACAAATGTAGCTCAAAAGTATGGCGTTCCTAGGACAATTTGGCAACGTTTTGTAACAGAGAGAGATTATGTGTGCTAGGGTGTCTGTTGGAGCAATAAAGATTTCTGATAAGAATAGATCTTTAATCAATGAAGAAATGGAAAAGCTGCTTCTCACCTGGATTAGATAAAGACAGATGAAGAGAGATCCAATAACTCAGGCAATGATCTATGAGAAGGCTAGGCTAATTTTCAAAGCATTACAGAAGAAAACTCTAGGATGCACCTCAGATCAAACTTAGGAATGTAAAGCATGTCGAGCCTGGTTTCACAGATTTAAAGGTAGAACTGGATAAAGAAGACTAGTTCAACATCCAAGGGCTAATACATCGAGTGTATTAAGCATAAAATAGTACATTTTGTAATTTAGTGTGTTATACAATAATAAAATATATATAGTAAAGTAAATAATATATTGTATCGCTCTCACTCACGAGTTACGGGAGTGGGATGGGGTCCGACAACGAATTAATCTATTTTCCATAGTCTTATATGGGAAACCCCGCAATTCGACATTAGTTCGGCGACGGATTAGTGTCGAATTGCGAGGCACCACTGTATAAGGAATCCTAATATTAAACGAATTTCATTCAAATCGAATAATTTTTATGAGAGATATCATGCTGGCAGATAGAGGAACCTATTTTATAGAAAATTTTTGCAGGAAATATTCAATGACATTAATTTTTTACATTAAAGAATTGCTTTCTAGCAATTTAAAAACGCTTTTAAACTATAAGTATTATTTTATTTATAAAAAAAGAAGAGAAAATAATATATAAAATAATATATTCTAAATTATTTTATGTATTCAAAGGTGGATATGGAGAATTCGATCCTAGATATTAAAGTTGGAATAAATAAATATAAAATAATTTTAGGTAGTCACACGACATAAAAGAATATGTTAATTTAAAAGCTATATTTTAGAAAATAGTGTAATATCTAATTCTGAAAAGGAATTTGTATTATAATATATACAATATAAATTATCTAAAAAGTCTCGAATCATTAGTGAATTACTTTCTACAATATTTTTCATTAAGACTACAATTATGTTCTATACAAATTTGCATGCAAAAAGCAATTTATTTGTATAATAGTTAACTTTATACAAAATATTTTATTGACGATATAATAATCATCATACATTGAGAAGCAGAAGAATTGAATAGATGCAATATTCGGATGTTAAGACAATATTGTATTCAGATCTACTATAAAAAATAATATAAAAGCATAAATCTAATTTGGATGATCAATATCAAATCAACATCCAAAGAAATTGATATAAAATACCAAATTGTCACAAACATTCCTTATTAAAAAAATGAAAGGCCAAACTGAAAGAAAAAGAATTTTCTAAAAAAATTTTCAAACGTAAAAAGTTGCAAACAAGAGATATTGACTATATTTTCGATCTTCTCGAAGAGATTCATTGGCATTAAAAGAAATCCAAAAACGTTTAAAGGAAATATCAAATCTTGAGATTTTACAATCGGCCATTTAGCTTGCCCTGATATTTCCGATATTCAGATATCAGGAACTTTCTTTTCAAAGAATATTGCTAATTCTTTAAACGAGATTCTTGATTTTTTTATTTTAATCATATAGTTAATATTTTTTCCGCCCGATATAAAGAAATAATATTAGCAAGAGATATTAATTTATATTGAATTTATTCATATTTTCATACAAATTAATATATCAAATATGATTTTATATGAAATTGGTATTCAATACTAAACAAAGATAATATGATCATTCCTTTATTTGAATTGTATATATAACAATTCGATCTAAATTTAATTTTCTTTTACAAATTTAAATGAATTAATTTATATTTAAATTTAAAAGTCATATTTAAAATGCACATTTCTAAGTAGAATTACTATATCTGAAAATTGTTTCTGAAGTCATAGAAACGGAAGCATGCAATTCTTACGCTAGACAAAGTTCTATTTTAAAAGAAGACATTTGGGAATTGACTAAACAATTACAGACATTCTTTAATCTTTCTTTCACCATACATTCTTAATTCTATGGTTAAAGAATGTCTGTTCAATCAATTCCTGAATTCAAACTCAATTTCATTTAAGAAAGTACAGTATTTTCGAAACGGAAGACATATATTAAAGCAAAAAAAAAAAAATGCAGAAATCTAAGAACTCAAAGATATTTTAACTGCATTCTCAATCATTTTTATCATAAATTTTCATTATAAAAACTTAAATTTATAGAATTTTAATCAAAATTACTGTTAATGCATTTCTTAATATATGCGGTTTTTTGGTTCAATTATGATACCCCAATTGCTATTAAGTTATATGAGAATGTTATGCCACTATTCTGAAACTATTATTAAGATATCGGACATTGATAGAAATACAAATGCTAAATTAATCGCTGTAAATAATGCTGCAATATTTATACATTTTCAGATATATTGGTAAAAAATATATTATAAATTCAGTTATTACCAAATCTTAACAAATTTCTAGTTGTTAAAACTATTAATATTCAATTATATAGTTCTGAAATAGCATAATTCATCGCAGTTATAGTATTATGAAAAATAATTTTCATGTGAGAATTAATATAGTCATAATTTAGCCATTCAGTATTTTATTGTAGTTTATTTATAATAATTAATAAACAAAAATAAAAATAAAATAGTTTAATATGATAATTTTATGTATACATAATATAACTTACATTTATTCATATATTTTACGTAAAGAATTTATTAAACTGCTTCTTGATATGTCAGAAACTCACATAAAAATCATAAAAATTTTATAGTTGACACCCACATAAAAATCATAAAAATTATGAAAATCAAAAATTTCCATTTCTTTCCTATAAAATGGTGCAATTTTAAAATGATAGATAATTTTAATATTAAAACTTTTATAAGAGTTGAAAACTCATAAAAGAGCTTTGAAAACTCCGGAAAAACCATTACTATATTTTTTCGAAATTTAATTTTTTTAATGCTTTTCTATTAAAAATTATAATTTATTTTTTTAAAACTGTCAAAAAATATTTATTGTATTAAAAATCGAATCATTTAATTAAGTGCAATTTATTTTCAAACTTAATTTCATTTTTTGGACAAATTTTTCGACAATAACACAAAAAATTAATTAAATTTTATTTTATTCAAGATAAAAATTGATTACATACTTTTAAATGAGTAGGGACTATATATCCTAAAGGTTTTGTAGTTACATTTCCTGGCCAAATAATAATTTTTGAATTTAATTGTAAATCCATCTTTTCTTTAACCTGAAAAAATAATAATTAAGTTTCTCTACGATTTAATTTGTTTTTTAAAATATTGCTGATTTATAATAAAACCATGAATAAAAATAAATAAAACAACCTTTATGCGGAAAAAAGTAAATTAGAAACTTGTAATATCTAAGAAAATAATCGCATCCCTTAAGATTAGGATTTTCGTGAGTTTCAAAAATAATTCTTAAATTAATGATATTGTCTCAATATAAAATAAGTGAACAAAATTTCGTGGCTTAGAAGATTGTATTTAAACTGAATTTAAAATATTTAATAAAGTTAGTAAAGAATATTTATCATCGACAAAATAAGAAAAAAAATTATATCTGCATTAAGCTATTGTATTTTCAATTTATATAGTTGAATAATTATAAAATCCAAACCTATGTTAAATCAGGAACCTGCAGTAAGTCTAAATTTATTAACATTAATATTTTTATTTTAATGGAGATAATTATGTTCCTAAATTTCTTAAAAACCTTTCATTTACTGTTAAAAATTAGCCAAATTTAAATTTTGACATTTTACAAGCTATTGTTTAAGTATCTGTGGTATTTATATTAATAAAAATATTGTAGAAGAATGCATATATAGATGTAGTATATAAAATAAAAATATTATTTATAAAATGAAGACAAGATAAAGTATAGGAAAGTTCAATTATAAGATCTTAAAACATCAAAAATGAAGAGATAATTTACTGAAAAGTATAAAATCAAATTTATGAAAATTTTGAGAGAGTTAAGCAAATAATTTTCCTAATATAAAAATATATACAGTATTTATGTATCAAAATAAATGAAAACAAGAACAAAATATATATCAATAATTACCTGAGAAAAAGCAAATTGTCCAACCTGTATAAATTGTCTATCAACAATATTAATAATATCGTAATTACTATTCAATCGATCACCTTTATCATCAAAGGTTACCTGTCCTGTTTTACCATACGACAGTTTCTGACGTTTCAAATACCTTTTAAGTAAAATAATATATAAATTATTGTTTAGAAATTAACCGTTATAAAGAAATTTATTATAAAATAATTCGTAACAAAATTTTCAGATCTTTCAGTTTTTACATGTAGATATGGATTAATCAAAATATTATCGACAATTATGTACTATGTTTCTGAGGCAAAAATGATACCAAACGAAAGAATAAATAGCAAAGTTTTCAACATTCCTTCAATATGAACACTACGTATGACCCTGCACACATCAATCGGTAATCAAATTCATATATGATAATCGATTTGGACGATGGCTGAAACTGTGGAGTATCAACGGAACAGTATAAAAGTAAACATTTTCTGTGCAATTTTAATGGAAAGATTAATGGATTATTCTTTTTTTGCTAAAGACACTGTAACTGACATTTCCTGTCTAGACATGCTGACTAAATGAGGTTACTATTCAGCTGATACAAAATATCAATAGAAACAGAGCACGTGGGATCTATATTGAAGGAATGTAAGGAAATTATTAAAAACGTTGATATTTATGCTTCATTCGATGCTATTTTTATACAAAAACGTAGGTACATTTGTAATAAAATGAAAAATATTGATAACATTTTGACAAAGGAGTCGTCAAACTATTATTGACATTTTTTTTTCAGTATTTAAAATCGTCAAAGAAAAAACTTTAGTAAAGATAAAAGATAGAAAAACTATCTTCAAAGATTTTTCTGATTTTCAAAGGAAAATTATCCTTATTGAAATACCGTAAATTTCATGAAATGAGAAAAAATAAAAAATAAAAATAAAAAATTTTGTTTTAATATTTTTTTTATACATTATATTGATATGCTTCTTTTCAAAGCGTTTATATCAACTTTTAGAAACAAGAATTAGTGCTTTTGTTTCTAAAAGTTTAGTTCGTAATTTTGTAGAGTTTTGGAATAAAAGTCTATATCATAATAAAATTAAAAATTTTTTAATTTTTACTAATTATGATATAGACTTTTTTCATGTATAAGACAAACTATTATTTTCATCTTTGTATTTTAAATGTTGAAAATAATGGTTTATTCTTACAATCTGCAGTTTTGAATGATATTTGTAATTTAAGAATAAAATTTATAATAAATTATCCTGAATAGGGCTGGCGAGAGAAATTTTCGGGCCCGTGACAAGCCTGTGGTCCGGGCCCTATTTAAAAAAAAACTTTGGTTTAATAAAAATCTTTCATGTGATTCAATAACCTAACTAATCTATATTTTTTTGTGTGTGTTGTAACATCGCTTTCCGCCAAGTTGGTACTAAGCGATAGGTTATTCCAGTGTCCACCATGGGTTACCTGGTGACATTAGCCATCAGGTGAAGGATGTGGTTCAACAGGTAGATCCAGATCCGTTCTGGAAAAATTTGGAAGTATGAGACTTGAGAACTAAATCTGGATACGCCAGGTACAGTACGCTCCAACCTCGGCCGCCCATCCCAAAATTTTCCTTTTGAATTGTTAAGTAATTTTGTATTTATCAGTGTTATATAAAAAAGATACACGGCCTTAAAGAGTCTTTAGAGTCTTTACTGGTAAAACTTTGAAACTCTTTAACAATTAAAAAATCCTAGTGTGTTAGATTATTCATATTTTAGTTTAAATTATCTATTTATATATCTCAAAATGTTTATTTAAACGTAACTTATGAGGCTTTATAATATTTAAGGGCATTAAAAGATCAGTTTTCGTTTGAACTGACTAATTACTAAATTAAAATTAGAATATTTATTTAACAGTTTAAACATTTAATTTGTTTAAAATATCGTTTAATTATTTAATTCGAAAATTTGTTAAAATAAAAATTTTATGTGTTAAAAAACGAAATTATGTTATAAATTCTTGCGTGATCTATACAAAAATAGCTCATCTACAAGTTACACAAACAACAATTCAATTTTTTAATATATATATATGCATGTATGCATTTTTTAACGTTCAAGATACAATTCCCATAATTTTCCTTTATGACTTTTTACATTTTTGCCCATTTCAAAGGTAGAAATGTCACAAAAAAAAAGAAGAAAAATAAAAAAATTACCAATTGGGAGGTCTATTATTGACAAGGTTTTTAGTAAACCATCGAATGCCTGGATATAACCGATTGTTCTACGCATGCTTAGTGCTTTCGTGACTCAGTGTCGACCTCGCACGTGATTGGAGGGAACACTTTTTCACACTCGATGGCCTTGATGCTATACAGCAGATTATTATTTCCCTGTCTAGCCAGCGCGACATGTGATGATACAATGGAAGCGACGAAATCAGGAGGAAGTAGAAGAGATGCAGATGAAGTTTAAGTAATTTTTAAACACAGGTGTAAATTCACTAGAGAATATTTGAATTATTTAGAAAAATTAAACTCCATACATTAAAAAACAACATAATGAGAAATTCTCAATAGAAACGTGATGAATCATCTTTTCCTGGAGAAATTTTAACCATGAATATCTATAAAAAATGCACCACGAATGCGAATAAATGTAAAAATTCGTTTAAAAAGTATGATGCTGAAGAAAATTATGCTATCCCCTGCGATAAAAAACATTTATGTGAAGGCCGCAATGAGCTAATGAATTATAAAAATGCTAATTAAAATCATCAGAAATTTATATTAAAAAATTATAATATGCAAATTTGATTATTCTGCATTAAGATTAACATAAAATATATATTAATTTTCTTGCAAATATTCGAAATAATTTAATGTTGCCTTGACGTGTGGTGCAAAATACGAATGGGTGATAAAAACGAAATTTTACGAGTTGGAAAAATTAAAATAAAATGCATAAACTATTCGATCCTTAAGTGGCATTTATGTTCGAAGACATAAAAGTGTCTAATAAAACTAATTCGCAGTAATATATATATTTCCCCCCCTCTCAATGTTTTTTTAAGGTTAGATGACGAACTTTTGACAGTTTATTCTTATCTAATATCTTTATATATTCGGTTAATAAGGGGTATTTTCCACGGTCTTTGATTCGCTCGACCTCAGCACAGTTTCCAAAACGTGAAAAACATCTCCATTAACTGTAAAAACGCTTCTTCGGTTGCAATAATCACATACGACTCTCCCTCATAATCATAATCTCTCTTGTTTCTGTTGCTGCATCGAACATAGAGATGTATCCTTCTGTGGGACTTGTTAATTGCTCTGTGCCTCTAGTAGAAAAAAAAAGCATTCATTTTATGATCCGGTAGTATTGATTAGCTCGTTAAGCGGCGGATATTTTACGTCTAAAATTTTTTAGCCACAAGCTCTGATGTCTACTATCGATTAAACACAAGTGTCGTGTTATGCCATGTATAAAATAGCACTGGCGACCTTCCGGTCTGCAAATTGTTAAGGGTGAGAAGATGAGAGGATTAAACAACAACAACAAAAAAAAAAAACTACGTAACACACTGACCCATTTTTTTAAAACAGTAAATGTAACCCAAACGCAAAATATCCCTCAATGGAAGCTCGATCACGTGCTGTTTGTGGGCACTTTTAACAGTTACAGATGGTTAACCGCAACGCGTGCTTGTGGTAATGTTAATTATCCGGATGCATCCGTGAAAAATATCTTTTTATAACCGTGGCAATTTTTGTTTCCGTTCGAAAACGAAAGTATAACGAACCGAAAATAATTTTTCTCACAGCTTATGATCTTCTCGCACCCCATTACCCCGTACTACACACCATTTGAGATGATGTCACTTTTTTCTACGGTTTAATAGGCTCATGTCAAAAAAAAAAAATGTTATTTAAACTATCATCTGCATGATTTCTTGTTGCCTAAAGTAAATTAAGCATGTTTTACACGAATGGTTTCTATTAGAAACGAAGGACATCGTCCGAATTATCGCATTTTCACGCGATTCTTAATTATCAACCTTTAAAGTTCTAATTTCGTTGTCGACCATGTCCAAAATAAATTATTCCATTATCCCCTACGTTCGATTTGTCCTAATTAATCAACTAACGTAAAGAAATTTCCTTTTAAACGCGTAGAATATTTTTTATCTGAAATTTTTCCTCAATCTGCAAAGGAGGTACCTTCAGCACCGCAAAGGCTAGAAAGTGAGAATTTAATCAACTATAATCCGATAATTAACATCGATATCTCATGCAACGCAAATTCCGTGCAAAATTCACAGTCAAAACGATCGCTTAAACACGAAAAATATTTAACGTCTTAAACTTTTGCCTCAGTGTAATTTTTTTCCGTACAGGAGCGGTAAATGTAGGCGAGCCTGCTAGAACCTGGCACAACTTCAATAAACATTTAAGCCACTGCCTGACACCAGGCACAACTCCTGTATATCTTGTCAATGTTGATGAATAAATGTTCGTCATCAATTATAGTCTAAAACTTCCTCCATAATGGTGTGAAAATATAGCAAAAATTTCTAAAAATACGCCTATAAATTCGTGACCATTCGAGTGCATCGTAATGTATAAGCTAAAAAAAAGAAGACGAGTAAAGATGCATTTATGTAAATTTTGTGATCCTTTTAACTCTACTTACGAGTAAGAAGGATGTAATGCGGATTCATAATCAGGTTTCGTGCATTCTTCTATAACGCACATTCCAGTTTTTATTTTTATTTATTTTTTGCTAATTTTTTAATGAACGTTATTTGTATTTAATTATATGTGAAAGTATGTCTACGCATTATTTTTATAATTTTTTTTAAATATAAAATTAAATATTTGACGGATTTAGAGCAAAATAATTGTAATAGGTCTATTACTAACATTATTAAATGGGAGGTAGAGTTGTAATAAAGTTTTCAATTAGAAAACCTTTTTATTTTATAAGATTTTCAGGTTGGGAAGAATATAAAAAAGTCAGTTTTATGGCTTAAAAAAATCTTCAAGTAAAACTTGTTACGATAAATTTTTTTTTTTAGTTTGGTTTTAGTGAGTTGTTATAGTATTAACGCCATTTTAATATTTTTTTGTAGAGTAAGGAAACTCTGCAGGATCTCCATGATAAATTTAAGAATTTAGAATATCTGGGTTCATTTTTTAATCAAAATGCGCTTATTTTATAAAAAAAAAATATTTATGCTTTTATGTCTCTACATTTTTATATTATTTTTGAGCAGTCCAACTCTTAAAAAACAATTTTTTTAAACTTTTTATTGTCTCTAAAGGATAAAATGCTTTGTTTTCAGTTTTGAGCTTTTTATGTAGTTTTTACGGAGATTATTTTTAGAAAAATCATGAAAATAATCCTTTTTTGTAATTTTTGCAAAGAATTTGGGAGATCTTTTATGGAGTATTTTAATCTAGAGGAGTATTTAATTATGGAGAGTAAGGCGTTATGATCTTATAAATAATGAAGTGAAACTTGGAGAGGGTGAAAGTAATTTTCAATGTTAGAAAATGTAATAAAAGAATGAAAATTATAAATTTCAAGATATAAAATCAAAACTTTCGTTTCACCGTGAATACAGAAGCATAAAATTGTGTTTCTATGGAAATACAGAATCGACTCTGTATAAAAGCATAATTTCGAGCTGCAAGAGAAGCATAATAGCAGAATATTTCCATAGAAGCATAGAATCGAGTTTCTGTAGAATATATTTCTCTAGAATTCTCTATTTACTATAATTTTCTTCAGAAAAACAATCTCCAGCTTCAGAAGAAGCATAGATATTACCTCTTCTGTAGAACCTTCTACAGAATATATTTTTGTACTATAGAAGCTCGGTTCTGTAGATCTCTTCAACAGAATTGACTTTCTACAGTAGGTGTAACTTAATCTATTCTTCTCTTGAAGCTGTAGCTTGTTGTTTCTTGTTTCTTTAGAGGTTTCATTCTGTGTTTCTATAGAAGTAATCTATAGTAGATGTAACTTAATCTATTCTTCTCTTGAAGCTCTAGCTTGTTGTTTCTTGTTTCTTTAGAGGTTTCATTCTGTGTTTCTATAGAAGTAATCTCTATACTTGTTTTAAGTTCTAAATTGAGCTTCAAGTAAAGTACAAATGGGAGATTACATCTATAGAAGCACAGAATCGAACTTCTTTATTAGATGTAATTTCTATCTATGCTTTTCTTGAAGCTCTAGGTTGCATTTTTGTAGAAGATCCATTCCACGCTCTTATAAAAGTAATCTCTCTACTTGTCTTGGAATTCTAGATTGATCTTTATGATCAATAGAACTTCAAGAGCACAGAATTAATTTTCTATAAAAGCAATATCAAGCATAAATAGCAGGTTATATCTTCTATAGAAGCACAGATTGAGATTATAGCTATTGTAGAGGCAAGAATCGAACTTATACAGAAACACAGAGAGCAGAATAGAGTTAGGTTACTATAGAAGTATAGGTTCTAGCTACTGTCCACGTGCCAGGTCAGTAGCTCCTCCCAATGTTTCTCACCGCCCTTCCGACATAAAATTCCAACAACTCATTGGAGCTGAGGTCAGATGTGTATTAATACCAGAGCTTTTTCAACTCTTGCTCGTAAAAATTACTTTTGAAGGATACTTTGAACAATAAAGACGCATAACACAACAAAAGAGGCCTCTTATTACCAATATTGGGGTCGCTATTATATTATGCCTAGGCATACCAAAGCAAAAAACTTTTTAGTACAACTAAAGAAAATTTTCCAATTTTTATTGCGGATACGTTTCGGATCAATAAACATTTCCGAAAAAAAAAAAAAAAAAAAAAAACTTATTTACGTTGGATTGTTACTGCTTTTACGTATGAAAAAAAAAAAAAAAAAAAAAGAAAAACGTTCAAACAAAAATTAATTTTCCAGTAAAATTTAAACAGTTTTACAGTCGAAAAGGGTTTTAAATTTATTTATTTATTTTTTTTAAATCGAAATTAGCCCGGGAAAAGTTTAAAATTTAAATTTAAACGTTAACGAAAAAAAATATGTACTGTAAAAGTTTACTGTCACGCTACAAACAACATTCGTGGTTACGCCGTGCGATCGGCAGTAATAATTAATTTTTAAACTAATTTTAAAAGCTGTAGTTTAGATTTTTATAGTTTTCTCTATTATTTTTCATCAGTAATATAATTCGTTATAAATTTATAGCATAAATTGATTTATAAGTTCTGTTCTGACGTACTTGCTTCGGGGTATAAAATGGTGCCGATCGAATGCAGTAGGTCAGAGCCGAATTGTATGTATAGATTTTAAAAATTGAATTTTAAATTAAAATTTATTATAAAATCTTTATAAAAGAACCAGTTTTAGTTAGCTGGTCATGCCTAATTTCCCATTAACGATAGCTCCAAGTACTTCCTAGCTAGCGCTTGTCTTTAATTGTAGTATTTTGTACTGGTTTGTGTTGGGGTACAGAAATTGGTCATGCTCCGCGAATAAAAGGGGAGGAAAGGGGTACTGTAGCCTACATTGACCCTCATATTGGTTAATTTAGTTATAAATTTTAACATCATTAAACGTTAATCGATGGATTTTATGCAGGGAAAAATCTATTGTTCTCCACAATTTCGGCATTTTGTAACTTCGGGTTTCTTATTATTTTGCAATATGTTTTTTATTAGAATATACAATTAAATTCGAATTTTTTATTTTATGTTCCATTTACTTTGTAGTACAGAACCTTCGTTTGGGTCCCTATTAAGCACCGAATCTCCCAAATCGAAGCGTTAGGTAACTCGATTAAAATTTGATAAAAAAAAAAACTGCAGCGTAATCTATTTTTGCAGTTATATATCATCTTTAAACGAAAATAAACGAATTTTACATCGCCCCGAGTGTTCTACAACCCGATAACTTAATCAAGTCGTCACTCCACAAGAAGAAGAAGGGGAAAAAAAAAGGTTGAACGGCACATGACAATAAGGCGGCTGCAGTTGCTCTTTAATCAGATATATGCGAAAAATAAACAAAAATATTCGACGTTTGGACCGTCTTGAACCCGAAAATTGCAAATAGATCATTCATACTCAGTCGTATGGGAGAGAAAAACATCCCGAATCCTCCCGAATAAACCCATTTAAAACACTAATTTTTAGTACTCCATCCCGGCATTCTCGCCAAATTTCATTATCTTTTTCTTTTACATTTTTCAAACTCTGACCACATCATCCATGAAGCGTGTTATAGAAAACAGTTAAAAAAAAGAGAAGTACATTAAAGAGATACGTATTAAATCTAAATTGTATACGTACACTTCGAAATTTCTTACTTCCTCATAGAAAACGATCTGAACATTAAGAAACGTGCAATGCCCCATTCTTAAGACATTATAATAGGGTTTAGCTGGAACAAACTAATGATTTTAACTGGAAATCATCATCCGAAACAACATTTCTATATGTATTTTTTTTCTTCTTAGTTTAGAAGATAAAAAAACTGATGATTTACAACTTCCCTTAGTTATAGATTAACTACATGTATTCATTTAGCTTTGAAAAGGTATTCTAAGGTGTACGAGAAAATAATAGTGGACTAGGAAGTAACGTAAAAAGCCCTCTTTCTCGATAATTACTTTTAATGTACAACAATGGAGTCAGAAATGAACTTTTCTCAGTACAATTTTACGACTTATTAAAATAATTCTTAGGAAAGTTATAAACTTCTTAAGTTTTTTACTTGTTTGTTCAGTTCTTAAGATTTTAACTTTTTCCCTCTTTTTTTTTGTTTTTGCTTAAATTCTCTTGTTAGTTTATCTTACTTATACACTATATATATATTTTTTACTACTGTTAAGCTCATAATTTAAGAGGAAGCACTTAATCTCTTTATTTTTTCGGAAGCGATTAAAATTAATTTTTTTTTTACTTGGTAATGCGACGATTTTAGAAAATTTGAAAAAATAATTTAAATAGAAGGATTCAAGTTTTTGTTTTCTATATTTCATACCGAATCGAGTCAATATTGCAATAAATCACCAAATTCTGTCTCTTCGAAGTTATTTTCTTACACGATTCCTTCAAGGTTCAAAGGATGCACTCAATGAACTCTATATATCATCTTTACCTAACTTGGTTGAACTCGATAGAAAACGTCTGATGTTCATGTTTATTTGGTAAAACTTTCCTCTTAAAATGTTGGTTATCTCATAAACATTATCTATGCACCATCATAGAGAGCATAACATTTTTTTTTTCCATCAAAACTAAAGATGATTGCATCCTCTTCTTTCAATCATCATTTTATAATCCTTGGACGAATCATATTGATGTATGGACTATATAAGCCCTAACTATGGATTGTTATCCATCTATTACATGAAATATATACTACAAGGTTCAAAGGTCATGATTATCCTCTGCGAACTTTGCTCATTCATATTAAGCATCGACAGAACGAGAAAATTTTGGAGTTTTATCTAGTTTGGATAATCATTTAAGTTCTTTCAACATCTATAAAGTTGCATCTAAGTCCAAAGATGTAAATTTAGATGAAACTTTAGATTTAGACGCTGTAAATATATTAATTTTCAAGTGGTTAACTTCAAGGTTAATTAAGACCGAGTCAGCAAAGTCCAAATGTTTCATTCTAGTTATCAAAAAGAGAACTATGATTAAGTATGGTTTCTTATGCTTAAGAAGATGGCATAATTAATCACTTTATTAAAACAAAACTGAGGAAAAGCAAAGTTCAATTATATATATATATAAAACCACTGATTAAGGATTCAGATCACATAGATCAAGAATGCAGCATGGTCCAAGGGGAAATACTGGTTCATTTAGGTTACAGAAGGATGATTATTGCAATATTTCACGGAACGTGGAGTCTTCCTTTCTAAATTCATCATGCTAAATATAGAACATTTAAGAATTTGTTAAAAAATTCGCAATAAGAGGAAACATAAGTATGTTAAAACGCATTAAAGTGGTTCAGAGCCCTAGTTAATCCGATCCTTCCTCTTCAAAATCGCGTTGAAAAACTGAATAATAGAACTTTTTATTAAAAAAAAATATATATTTCTTAGTTTATAACAAAAATAGGATACTTTGTATACGGTTCGGTTTAGTTTATATTATCGAAAATAGGTCAGAGAAAACGAAAATACTAAATAATCCAAATTTTACAGAAAGTTTAAAATTTTCTGGTCTAGTTTATGGGTTCAGGAAGTACGGTATTCGAAAGATTGTGGTCTAAAGACCGTGAAGTGCTTAAAATGCTGCTTACGGAGTTACTACACTTTATGTCATATTATAATATCATGCAAAATGTTTAGATTTATTATTCTCTGTAAATGTCATGTAAAGTAAGCCATAATTCGTTATGTAAATCAAATATACCGTAAAACAAATATAGAGAATTTTTAAATCGTCATACACGTGATACATCGCATGATATAATTTACGCAAGAGTTCCTTTACGCATTGCAATTGGTGTTTTTATGCTCGTAGTAAGAGTTGTCGGTTAAATTTAGTATAAAACTAAACTACACTACACACTGCAATATAGTAATCTGAAGAACATTTTATGGTTTTATTCCAGTAGTCCATCTAGTATACATGTTCGCAATATAGGTAAAAATCCATCCGAGCATAAGAAAGAGAGAGACGATGTTTAAAAAAAATAGCAAAGAGCATAACACGAACCTACGACCTCAGTGGTACGACCAACCATACTTGCACGCTTGGCCACATGCAATGATTAAAAAAGAAAGAAGAAGAAATTCGGCAAACCTAGATGTGCAAGGAAGTGGTGTGGACGGATAAAAATCCAAAATTAAATTCAATTAAAACCCATTTAATCCGGGAATATATTCTTCTTCGAATTATTTTTAATTTGAGGAAGAATATGTAATTTATTCCACCATTTTAATTTGACATAAGTGAAGCATAAATCTGTAAAAGATTGAAAAATCTTTTAAAAATCTCGGTAGTGTGGATAAGGAGAGATGGGAAAGGCAAGAATAGATTTTGACCTCCGTCAACGCTTGAATTATAGTGGAGTCAAACGAAAATCTGCAAGAGCATTAGTCAATCAACACAATAGAATTAATTTCATGGTTCTCTCTCCAGATGCAGTTTCGCCCGAGCCCTTGAAATACAGCCAATTGTTTTCTGTGAATTACTCTTATTTTTTTTTCTCGGATTTATATACTAATTGCTGTTTTTACTAGAAATTTCGAAACACACTGACCATTATAACCCTTTCATTCATTATCCTTGAAAGCCTTTGTCACCTTTCGAGCAGGAACAGCAAATTTAAATATTATAATTATACCTCCGCTACTTTATAAAAACTGAACGTGTAGCTTCAGAAAACAGTTCAAAAATTATTCTAAATCTACATTTAGTACACTTAAAAACCTTACAGACAATCGTGAGGACTCGTAAACATGCAATATATTTTTTTAATTGCATAATACGTAAACAGTGAGGCATTAACTCAATTAGTTCAAAACTAAGACAGCTTATAAACTAGGGGAGTCTATACAAACAGAAGCACTTTTCGGTTAGAAAAGAAGGTTAATAATTTGAAAAATATATATATAAAAAAAGATACTTTCTAGCCTGCAGTCAACATCTGGACGCATTTTAATCCGACCGTTGTAACTGGAGGCTAAGAGAATTAAACGTGGGCCCTCTAACACCTGGAACACAGACCGCCTCGGGGGCAAGATTATATCAGAAAGGTGTCATATCAACTGCGATAGTTTTCTTGCGGATAGGCGAAAGTCATAAAAGTATACAACACATCACCCAATAAAGCCTTCTATCTTAAGACAAGCATAACTTCTTACAAAGGGTTCAATGCCCTCTTTGCCTTTTTTTTCTTCGCCTTCTCTTTGTTTTATGGCCTCCAAAGATGAATTATTGAATAATTTTAGAATTCGTGTTTTTCTACCGATTCTTAACTTTAAAATAGACTTTTCAATACTAAACTTTGTTTTTTTTTTTGACTGAAAAAAATTTTTTTCTTCCGCGAAATTTTTACAACGATCGGCAAAACGAAGGAACTCGCAATTTATAAATATGACTCAGTTCGCGCGGGGGGAAGAAAAAACTCGACTAAATCTGGGTTTCATACCTTGTTGTTGTGTTGTATATACCTTTAATTTCCTATAAGTTTGGTATGCTAAAAATTTGGTCTGGTTAGCCCATAGGCCTTTAAACTTGCGATCGAGATGCGTTTTATGTTTTATCGTAATTAGTTAATAGTTTGTTTTCTTTACGAAAGCAGCAATCCTTCAGACTTAACTGAGCTACATAGGAAAATGATGGGATATAAAAAATAATGTTAAAGTTTAGGAATTTAAAGGAAAAAAATATATCAAAGCTTGGAAACCTAAAGAAAAATATTAAAACTTAGGAACCCAAAGAAAAAAATCAAAACTTAGGAGCCTAAAGAAAAAAACATCAAAACTTAGGAGTCTAAAGAAAAAAATCAAAACTTGGGAACCTAAAGAAAAAAATCAAAGCTTAGGAATCTAAAAAAAAATATTAAAGCTTAGGAACTTAAAGAAAATTATCAAAAATTAGGAACCTAAAAGAAAAAAATCACAATTTAGGAACTTAAAAAAAAATCAAAGCCAGCAGGCCTTTAAGTAAACCTATTGATTTTTCCACAAAACTAGAACTGATTGGATCCCACACATTATGGAGCTAAGTTAAAAGGTACAAGTTGAGGATACAACTTTTTGTTTGAATTTTGTAATAAAAATAAATTAAATCTGATAAATAGTTCAGATTAGCGCAGCTTTAAGTCCATCAGCATGTGCGGCATTTCTTTTTTTTCCCCCTATGTTCATAATCCTTCAATTTATACCTTCTCTACTATTCTAAAATGTATAAACATGATCTAATTTTCCACATTTTAAAGGCTAAGCATCCATTTCGGCAACCATTTAGCCTACTTATTCATTTTTGAACTTAAAAAGTAAAAAAAAAATAAAATAAAATAAAAAAATTCCGAAAACACTCAACCATTTAAAATGAAAGAAACGAGTCACGGGTCTCGAGAAACCATTCTCGACACACCACCACATTCAACCTATTAGGCATCGGACAATAAATTAGGCCGAGCATCACATAAAGAGCATTTAATATCATACAAAATGGCGCGGCTACAATTAAGCAACAAACGAGTCTACAACAGGTGGTGGGGTGAAGAGGACCGCGCTATCCGGAGGCATCAAGCAAAGCACTCCGCCCCCGTCCGGACACGTGACAAACCGGCAGGCACAACCTCCGTGACGTCACAGCTAGTTTTGGCAAATCAAGTTGCGGCCCAGGTAACAATTACCTGCGCGTACTATCGAGGGGCAGGTATGTGGTAGTAGAGTGAATTCAGTCCTGCTACCTCTAGACACTGTGAATGTGTACGTCTATGTTAACAGGTAAGTGCTACCCGGACAGTGCCGCAGGAATAAGCCCAGTGACAAGTGTGTGTTAATTGTGTGAAAAGTAGCCTCATGGAGGAGACACTCACCTGCTTGGGAGCCTACGGATATATATTAGGCCTACTGGATGCTAATTTGTTGCTGTGGAAGTCTTAAGACAATTTCTTTGCGCAAGTTTCAGAAGTGAGACTTTTTTCTTTAAATATTTTATAAAGTTAACTTTTTTTTTTATAAAGCAAAGCGTTACACCGTTTCTTTTATATAAATTATGATTAATTATACATATTTACATAGCCTATAGGCCTAATTTAAAAGTAAAATCTGTGCATTTCGTAAACAATAATTTAGGCCTAGTTAAATTTTTGTAAGCAGCCATGCAGCTAGGATTATCCAAAGAAGAGTTAACGCTTTACTGATATAATCAAGATAATTTTAATATATAGGTATAACGTAATATTAATGCCTACATGATAAACTTAATAAAAGCCTAGAGGCTCGATGCCTAACCGATTAATTCACTCAACTACGAGCATGTAGAATATAACGATAAAAGTATCTAAAATTCATAAGTAATAACCGGATTTAAGATATGTGGAAGAGGATTTAATACCTTAATAGACCTTTATGAGGTCTAAAATTAGGTTAGGAAGTTGTACTACGTGTTTATTCTTGGTATATATACGTGTGGTCTCACTCGATAAGCGGCCTGTTGACATAACATCACATACTATAACGACCCTCTGAACAAACAGATAATTTTTACAGCTGCGATTCATAGAAACGAAGCCATTGTGAAAAGTGTGAGAAGCCTTATGGTTTTAATAAAAATGTTTAAAATTTTTATTAACTTTTAAAGCTTTCATGTAGATTCTAAACGCGTAGATGTGATGGAAGGTAGCGGGCTGGATGGCCTTAATAGTGTTTTAAAAAAGGTCCTAGATTAATTCATACGTTCCTATTGTTATAACAGGCGATGTTATAAGTTATAAAAAGTGGGAGGAGGGGGCCTGGTGTGTAATTATCTTTCACTACTGAATAATACTGCTTCTTCTCGAGTAAGAACAAAAGATTGGTAAAGTAGAACGCCATCATCTTAATTCTTTCGCCTTTCGAAGGATTATAGGTCAAGATACGCCATTGTTATCTTTTATCCCGAAAAAAAGAGGGCCTCTTACGTAGAATAATTCACTTCTGGATGAAGAAAAATTAAAAAGGGAATAATAAGTTCTTCTATCGTAATTTCTGCGTAAGACAGGTTTCACTTGGGGTCATTCACATCGTGACCCCAAGTTGGTCCAGCCATGTGGGAACCACCGTAAGTGGTCTGGCCCTCCTGTGATCATAGCTAACTAATTAACACACTGATGTCGGTTCATTTCCTATACGTCGAAGATCCTGAATCGTGATCCTTAACGTTGGGACCTTTGGAACTTTACCGTTTAACTTCACAAATATTGCACCGACTTTAACTAAATTCGACAATTTTAAGGACACTTGAATTCTTTATAAAATTGCCAAATTTAACTGATAAGATCTTGGGAGTTTTTAAGTTATTTAACGAAACTGTTAAAGCTCACGAACCGCCAACATAAATGGAACTTTTTCTACGAAATCGAGCATATGTATGCCTTTATGAATATTTAACTTAAATACTGAATATCGTTCAAATTAAACGGATAGGTTTCGAATTATTGACGATTATTTACCACAAGACGAACACAGACAGATAATAACCCAAACATCGCTTTAAATAGGTTTAAAGTTAATTTTGAAACTTAATAAGGTAGATGGAAAGTTTCGCGAAGCCATTTAGTAACGACCACAGAGTTATAGGTCTTATCTAAGAACAATGGGCTAATTTTATTGTTGGCTATTTCGCAAGTGAAATAGTAAGACATTGCTCAGCAACCAATAACACGAAACCAATTAAGGATTCGTAAAAATGTCGAACTTCATTCCCGTCGCATTTTTGTAACAGCCAGTTGAAAACTTATATATATTAATTCTTTCCGTTCTTTTTTTTAACCCGTAGGTGTCTTCTGAGTGTGACTTGGGATACTTGTGACATTATTGGAGAAGAGGTTCCATCATCAGTTTGGACAACCCTTTTTGGGCTGTGGGAGAAGGAATTATGCAGGACGAGGTGTATGCCACGTCCATGGGTGGCTCGGGTTTGACTCTAGTGGACATGGGCAATCCTCATCAAGGTCTTTCCAATATGATGGAGCAAGAACCAAAAAAGAAACGTAAGTTACATCACTCTTTTACTGTTTAACATACTGATATTACGATGATCATCGGAACTTTTAGAATGGAAACTATCAGAAAAATTCCAGTGTAGAGTCGTAAAGATTCTCCGAGAACGTCTTTAGTCACGATTTACACCATTGCGTATAAACAAATCCAGTTTGATTGATTGATTGATCGAGTTCGAAAACAGAAAGCGTGTTGTACTTGAATGTGGCATCGCGTGCGAACACCCAGTTGGCCAATCTGTCAGGAGCAATTGTGTCGTGACAGCCTTGCGTCGTGACAGCTCACCAAACCACTCGCTATTCACTGGTTTATTATGTCACTAGCTTAATTATGGAGAACGTCCAGTTTTTCAGCTACTTATCCGTATAGTATAAAAATAAGAGATGATATGTATCGAAATTTTTGTTTCCTCTTTCAAACGGTATGCACCCCGCAGCTGCCAGGATACTATTCTCCTTCCCTTTTCAATTGTATGAGAAGTAATGACTCCTATTTGTGGTCCTTTGACTGTTCTCTGAATGGGGTAATGACAGGATGGTGCTCTTTGTTTACAGGTGCCGATTTCTCGGAAGATCTTATTGTCTCTATAATATTTTTAACCTTCATCTGGCCCACGTCAGTTACTTTATAGTTATTTGTTCTCTCGATATCTTTAAGGTTTCAATCACAAGCGTGAGGCCTTCGATATCCTGTGTAAGACATTCGATAATCTTGGGATAAATCCTGATTCTGCATGTTTAAGAGGCCTTCTTCTCATAATATATCTCGTTTTCTTAGTGTGTTTGATTTTAATGGCATTTCTCTGAAGCATCTTACTATTATTTCCATTTTATTGATTTTCTTGTGATGATGCAGAGCTAAAATATGTTTTCTATCATAAAATTTTTGCGTTTTTTAGAAATGCAGATTGGCAGCAATGCAGGAAAGATGAAAAACCTATAAAATGAGAAGATAAATCTTGCGAAAAATTACAGCATGCTCGCGGATTTTTCGCTTTAGCGCCTACTCATTGCAAACAATCTTTTATTTTCATATTTAGCAATAAGTATGAATAATAATAATAATAATAATAATAATAATAATAATAACACAGAGAGAGGAAAAATAAAAATACCATATAAAAAAAATCAAATAGCCTGCAGGAAAATATTTTTGGTGCGATTTTAGGACGAAATGAGGAAATCGAAGCATGACATATCCAGTAACAGGCAGTTCTGATAGATAAACTTTAGGTTACAGGAAACTCGGTCACACAAACCCCGTCACGTGACTGGGTGCGTTGAACAAAATCGTGAACACGAATAATTTTTTTTTTTTTTTTTTTTTTGTAAATAGGACTCGAGAAGTACAATACCGTAATTGAATAAAAAGCCATTGACTCGAACAGCACCGTGTCAAATGTTGCCAGCAATTTCCAAATTTAGACGTAATTTTGTTGTATTGTTATATTATAAATTTTCGAAAAATTACCATCGTTATATCATGTATTTCTTCTTCTTTTTCTTTTCTTCTTTATTCTTTTCATACTTAAATATTTCCTGTATAGTTAACCCTCTCTTTTTATGAGCAACTCGAGCATACACTGCAAAAAACTGAAGATGCATGCTTTTTTTTTATTCATTAAAATTAATTGATTTTCTGTTTTGCGACTCGAAGGCCATAATGTCTCGAATTCTAGACGTTTTCTGTCTCATATGTGACGTGCCATAAAAAATTCCTGTGCAAGTTTTCAGCCCATAAAATGCAAATTTTCTGTGGATTCGTCTTAAACAATTTTCGTCTGGAACCACAGAAAATTTTGTGGGATACTTAGAAGTCAAGCATAAGCCCGACAACAAGAAGTCAGTAATGTTATGTCTCCACCAGTTCTACTTGTATAATTATCTTCGGCGTCGTAAAACATTGTCATAGCTTTCCAAACAATTTACCAGGTTTTATTTCTCCCATAGACAATCTGGAGTATGTCCAATGCAAAAATATATTTATTTTTTTCTTTTACTCTCTTCTTTTCTGGTTTATTTCAACTCGTATATTTTTCTAGTGTAGTTGGGTCAGTTTTTTTTGTTTTTAAACTTTGTTCTTATGTATTGTACGTGTATTGGTATGGTTGGAATTTTCCATGGCGCCATTATTGCTAAAAGATGCAGACGTCGGGATAATGAAAATGCCTGCGACAACCATACTGCATAATTTATTCATAACAGGAGCTAATGTTAACATTTTTACTCATATAATTAATTATTAAAATTATTTGCGATTGTTTTAACTCTCTTGCTGCAGAGGAATGAGTTTGGACTTCTTGAGGAGTGAAAATGTTTGCTTAGAAACCAAAATTTGAGTTCTTTTTTTCTGAGAAAATTCTTAGATATGTGTCGAAAGTGCACACTAGATCATAAAATCGAAACATTAGTCTAGAATAAAAGACAAATAAAATTTATTTCAGGTGTTAATTTAACAAAAGTCATTCATTAATGCATAAAAAAAGGACAATAAAATTGCAATCTGCCCGATTTAAACGCAGAAAATTTGATTTTTCCTCTTAAAACGTGATTCATCATGGAACTATTTTGAGAAACACTGATTACCAGGAAGTGTAACGGATATTTTGTGTTATTTTATGCCATCAGTGATTTTTAAATGCCACGAATAGGTTCGAAACAAACACAAAAGAAATGGCATTGCTATCGAAAATTAACAGTTCGACAGCTGCAAGAGTTCGAATGTCTATTTGGAGCAATTCTTGTTGTGCAAAATTTCTAAAGAATTGTTCGAACATAAACAAAAGCATGTAAAAAAAGAAAAAAAAAAAAAATAGTAGTTGTCTATATAGCGGCATCTTTAAACCAGTTGGGAGGTCTTTTATAATTCGGTTCTCTCTCCTCCGATATAAGATTTTCGTGGAAAAGAATTCTTTATTTAATTTTCCGACAGATTTTCCCTCTCTTTCGTGTTCTCCGATATCTATAATTTGCAAAAATTGCGTGATGATTCCTCTATTTTTCTAGCCTATATAAAATTCAACCTAATGACCCTAGTTAGCGATAGAAATGTGGTTACGCCAAAATTAAATTTTCTACCGAACAGAAAAATCTTAATATTCGAGACATTTTACTCGTTATCCTTACTCCACGAAAATTAATAAATTTTCGACAATATGCAATTGTCTTTTCCTGTATTACAACATTATATAAATGCATTTTCTATTGTTTAACTTTTTCCTCTTGTATTTTTAAAGATGGGCATCAATTTCTAGATAAATATATGTATAATATCTGCGATTGTTCTTAAGAACAATTATTCCCAAACGGCGGCGTAACGTTCTGGTCTAAACAAAAGCCACTTCTTTTAGAGTTCTGTTCTTAAACTTTCAATCTTTACTAACTGGTTTTATTGTGCACCTTATATGCGTTCGTTTTCCTTAAAAATAACTCTTTATTTGTTTTCAAACCTACGATTTTAATTAAATATAACGACACAAATTATAGGGGTTCGGTAGTGATTTATTCTGTTTTTAGACAGAGAATAGTTGGTCTATAAACTCTTTAATATATAAACGATACTCTACTATAAATCGGAAATCTTTTTAGCAAACAAGCTCGCCTCTGCTGCACTTCTAAATTATAGATAGGAAGAAGGGCCTAAAGCAATATCTTCGCTAATTTCCGGCATGCGCTTACCAGCTGACTCGATAAGGTTAAGGGTCGGGAACTGCTTTACTTCTTTAATACCTCCCATCTGCTTGATGTGTACACAATCTTGATGTTTAAAGAACTGGTTCGGTGTAGAAAGGAAGTTTTAATAGCGTGACGTCAATAATGATTTTACGAAGCCAAAATTTACGTCCCGAGAAAGTTGTTAATCTTTATAAATATTTTTAATCGAAACTTTGTAACAAATTAAAAATTTATAGTATTTATTTAACATGCCACGGAATAAATTAATTACAATAACATTTTTTTTTAATTAGAATTTTATAGTCATCTAAACTGCAGTCATATCATAATTTCCAGTGCTGCTATATAACTTGCGGGGGACAATTGTAAGTGTAGTAGCACAATGTCAGCTATTCTGTAGACGCATTATGTGCGTTGACGTGATTCGTACATTTCGTGGCATTACGTTGATGCCAGTGAACGTCAGCAAAGCGTCTCTTCCGTACCAAGTCATCTGCAGCTCCTCCCATTCCGTTACACATGGGTGAACAAATCACGTTAGGATCCTCCCTCCCGCATTCGAGCGCTATTGGCCATAAACGTGTCATTTTTTTAATTAAAATATCTTCTCTTCCTTCCATCTCGCTTTCCACTCTCTAGTTGTTGCCATCTCTCACTTGTAAATCTCCAAAATTAGCTTCTGACTCGCACCTTTCGTAGGAAGAAACGGAGATGATCGACAGTTTTCGTGATTGAATCATTCGTGAGTCACCAATTAGTTTACGAAGTTAATGATCGTCTCACTCTAATTATTAGAGATTAAACAGTAATTAGGATCCCCGTACGTGTTTTTCTTTAGATAGTTAAAATATATAATAGCCTCTTAAACGTTTACTTGGGGCGAAATGCTTAGTTTACATATTAATAAATCAATTGTATATCATTCGCGATGTGTTTCTTGCAGCGAATGGAACAATGATAAAAAAAATATTTATCGTCTACAGAATAAATTCGGCAGTGGTTCCTCGTTAAACAGCAGAATCGCGAACAAATTTAACGCGTAAGAAAGAGACATTCACGTTTCAAACTCTAGGCCTAAATAATGTCCATAACGTTTGCGCGTTACGGATAAAACATGATTAACGTGAGCGTAAACAAGTTATATTCATAAATACCTTAAACGTAATTAACGGGCATATTCAAGATTTCGTAACTCCGACCATAACGGTTACGGAAATATTATCCAGACAATTATCATTCAACCCATTAACGTTTTTCTCATAAATAAGTTGGCAAAAAAAAATAAATAATAATATATTAAAAAATAATAATTAACTATTTAAACGGTTATCGAGTTTTAATAATAATATTATTATTATAAAAAAATATATGTATTAAACTATGTCATTCATAAAATATGATGTTCAGATTGTATCCGACGCAAGTTGTCCACCTTTCAGATTTCGTAACCTTGAATTATGAAAAGCCAGTAGCAAATTATTGTTCGTCTACCGGTCTAGCGTGTGTAGAGGCCAACAAAATGATAGCCCGAGGCATAACTATACGACAGGTTGAAGTTTCATTCACTTCCATTATACTTTTCCTTCCTCTGCACTCTATAAGCTTACGACTACCTGCTTGAGTAAGCTCAACTGTACAGTTTACTGTTACAGTTTTATGCATCTGTTGATCATGTAATATTATGTATTTTAATTCGTTTATTAAGTTTATTTTTCGTATTCATTTGAGGCAGAAAATTTAATTCGTGTATTAAAAAGTTGATAGAATCATAAAAAACTTTCATTTAGTGGTATTTTTATCGTGTAGAATGCAATTAAAACAAAACGAGTAATTTTTCTCAAAAAAAAAAAAAAAAATTAAATATCTCTGGATGAATGGTTGTCATAAAATTTACAAAAAAAATAAAACTATAAAAAAGTCTAGAAAATTTCTCACAGAGATTTTTAGAGATTAAAAAAAAACATTCGAAAAACACGAAACAATTAAACGAGAACTCCGCCATTTTGAGGAAATAAAGAAAATAATCGAAAATATCTTATAAATCGTTTTAAAACCTGGAAAGTACACCAATTGGGCTTGTAAAAAAGCTATTTGAAATATCCCAAGGTGAAGCAATATTGTTTATTGTTTATTTAGTGCTTGCCACTTCATACCAATACATGGAACGAGTTTAGTGTCTAACCCAATTCTCAGAAGTCTTTTCATCTAAAATGACTCACCAACCTGCTACAGTAAAACATTAACAATTACATTATAAAATATATAAAATTTACAGTTTAATTTTTCTATTTATAGTAAGTATATATAGTATAATTCCCATGTTACTGCAAGCGGTCACCCCGCAGGTTGCAATGGAAGTTCCCTGGACGATTTCCTGTCTCCAACCTGTTGTTTAACTTCTTCTCTCGACTAAGACTATTTCTCATTATCATTGATGTTAATTGAAGTCTCGTAATTAAAATATAATAAAAGTTTTCTTACTCCCCTTCAATCCATTTCCCTTCTTGTAATTAGCGTCTGGTGGAGTCCCCACTAAATGCATTTTCTCATCAATTTTATCGTTTATTAATGCTTAAATATAAGAAATACATTGTATTATATGTAGATAAACATTAATTTTTGAAAGTTTAAATAATTTTATTTTATTAATAGTAATTTTTAGTTCGTAACTATACCGTTATGTGGTGTCGTAATCGATTTTATTTTTAAAATGTGCTAAATTTAGATTTTAATTTTTAAACAAATTATTTTCTTTTCTACCGTTATGTTATTAAAATTATTTCGTTTTATAAAATCATTTTTATAGCTCCATAAAAAATTTAAGCAATTGTTGGCTTAAAAAGTATAATATTGTTTAAAATCATATTATTTTTAACTAATTTAATTAAATCCACTACATATATTTCAATAATATAAAATAATTATGACGTAATATTTTATTAATATTAATATTAATATTAAAAGCAAAATTTATTGAAATTATAAAAAAAAAATCGTCGAAGTTTTAGTACAACGTAATATCGTAAGGGGCGCTGTTCAAAAATTATGAATTATTTAACGTAATAAAAACAGATTACTATAATTTAAAAAATATATATAATAACTTTTAGAAATTGTTTTCCATAAAATTTATTGCGAATTTAATATTTTAATCCGATTAATTTTTATTAATAAAAATAAAAATTAATGGATTTAACACGCCGAGTGAAGGTTTTTGCATTTCTTTTAAATAACGCATTTCCAGTTCTAAATTATGTTTTAAATAATTGCATTGTATAATCTCTTATAAATTACAAAACGTAAATACGAAAATTCATCTTTACATGTAGCTTTATTTTATCAGAACTATTAATTTTCAAAAATTTCGGAGAATAACGTATTAAAACTAAAAGGGAACAAATAATTTTTATATAAAAACTGCTGTCTTAAACGACCATTTATCATCCTATAAATTATAAATTAACATCTGTTTTATTTTCAAAAAACAAATACGTAATTTTAAAAACTTATTCGCGTGTGTGATAGATTAAGTTTGCGTATTTTCTGATAGTCTCTGACTTAAAATGATGATTGATGATAACAATGACGAGGAAGGGATTTGGGATTTTTTTTCTTTTTCTTTTTCCTGTTCCTCCTTTTCTTTCTTTTCTTCGGTACTTCCACCTTGGTAGATTTTCACTCTCCCACATTATTAATGAAGAGGGAAGATATCTGATTCGGATCGAAGTTTTATATTTACTAATTAGTTTGAATAATGACGAGTCGTTCGGTGTGGGAAAGAAGATTGTATTTCTTCAGTTTTTCTTTTTCCTTTTTTTCTTTCTCTCTTCTTAGTTATATTATTTATCCGTTGGGAAAAAAGAAAAAGAAAATTCCTCCTACGCTGCGGAAAAACTACGTTTCTCACGACGGATTACAATTAGAATTAATTGAAAACCCTCGGGGTATGACATTTTGTTTTTGTTGTGTATACGTATAAGTTATATATACGATTACGAATGGTGCCAAACGAACAATTGATCGACAGGTTTCTATATTTTGCTCTAGAAAAAAAAAAAGCGAAATGCGAAAAAATTCGGATTCTTGTTGATATGAAGATGTCTCGCTGTGATTAGTAGTTGCGATTGTATTTCCTCTATAAAACACAATTTTTTTATTCTATTATTATTACTATTATTTATATTTTTCGATATCGGTTATCAATCTATTTATTTTATATTTACTTTTCCTTTTTAAAAAAAAAATAATTATGTATATTCCGACAGTTATACTAGTAATTCAACACAGATGGCAGCACGCTAACGCAGACGATCATACAGTTCCAGAAGGAGTGAATTTGTATATATTTTTCTAAATTATTTAAAAATTATTCGGCGTTAAAATATACCGTAATTAATTAATGTTTTAATGTTTTTTTTATTTAAAAGAAAATTTATAAAAACTTAATGCCATTTATTACTCGACACTTTCGGGTTTCCGCTTTGCGATTATTATTAATCAAACTGAGGGGAGTACAGTATAAAGGCTTCGTCACGTGACCGGAAACAGGAAGTTATGGTTTAATCAAGATGTACCGAGATGTTTTCTTGAGAATATTAAACAGGTTGTCGACTTTTAGAAATTAAAATCGATATATTAAAGTTCATAAACAAGGAAAAAAAAAAACATTCAAAAACAGCTTTACTCTCAGAAAAACAGGATAATTTATTAAATTTTATAACTTAATTCATTAAAAGAGACAGTAAGGCTCTTTTAATGAAATTAAGTTATAAAATTATTTGTATTGTAAGGCCTATTTATTATTATTATTATCATAGTAGCATAAAATGATCTACAGTATAATGTCACTTAAGAGTGCGGCAGCAACATAATGGCGCTGAACTGCTGAAGAAGCGGCGTAATTAATTCTGGATAGTACAACAGGGTTTAATTAATTAACATAATGGCACAGATGTTTTTATAACGACAGAAAAAAGCGTTATCGATACTTCCACAACAACAAAACTGCATTTAAAAGAGAGTTTGTATAAATGTAAGCAGAGGGGAAAAAAAGCTATCCTCATTGTTATACTACAGGATCAAACAAATCTGCATACTTTTTCCTGGCACTTCAATAGATTTAATTTATTAATGTAATAGTATACGTTAATATTATGATACGTACTTCTGCTGTATTGAGTATATAATAATGGCATTCTGCTATGAATTAACGCTTCTGACATTACAATAGTTTAGTTAGTAGGTTAAGAGTCCTCATTGTAATGGCATAAAAATACAATGATAATGAAGTCAGCTGTTGTAACATGATTAAAATCGGTTTCAATGTTTCGAATGACCATTCAAAAATTATTGTTGTAGTAGTTTCAGTTGTTACTATAGAGATATAGTGTCTAACCTTTAAGTTACAGCCAAATAAACGTTAATAAAACTTAAATTTCGCTTTAACTCGGAGGGATAGATTCAACACGAATTCTACCTCAGTAACAAGTTTCTCACGTAATTTTTCATACTCTAGCAGCGTAGTATATTATTTACAGATTCGCTTCTAGCCATATTTAACTTTACACGATTGTTTTCGGTAGCCTGTAATGGTTAAAAATCTGCCGTGGTAACAAAAACTGTCGATAGGCGTTAACGGATTGATCGCACGCTTCTACAATAACAGAAATTCCGTTTTTAATGTAAGAATAATTAAAAAGGAAAAATTATACTGGGAATTTAATTTTTGTTAGAGCATCAGCAATAGGATAAAAAAAAAAGAAACGGGGGAGGCATCATTTCTCACAAGTTTACTAGTTAACAGACGCCATTTCCTGTTCTTTACGTGTGGATCCGGCTGGTTGCATGCAATGAGAATATTCCTATTGAAACCAGCTAACATTTCCTTTATCTTCAGCGATTATAAGTCATAAACCAATACAGAAAACTTGATGGATTATTGTAGTCTGGAGACACGAGACACGTAAAGGACAATTTTTTTTATTCTTCCTTTTTCCCCCCTTCGATCCTTAACCCCTACGTTTTTCTATCGTTTAATATAATAAAAAGGATCTAATCAATATCGGCAATTTTGTTATTGTTTCGCCGAACATAAAACAAACACTATACCCCTAATGCTACATTAGGCTCATGTCTATCTTGTTGATAACACGCTCTTTCAGTTGTGTTAGATAAATAAACGTTGTTTTTCTATATTATTTATTATCTAACGTAAAGCAAACTCTATTACTTTATTAATGCTGTGGTAGTACTATTTAATTACACGACATACTCCAGTTAATCTATAATATAATCTACGACGCGATGAATGAATTTTTGCGTGATTACACGGCGCGGCACGACGCTCCATCTATCGTTGAGAAAACAAACTAAATCCTATACTCCCTTGCAAAATTTCAAATTTAGATTTTTTTTTTTCGATAATTTGTCTTGGATGGTTGATTCCTGTCCAAATTTTCGAAATAAATACTGTATATATTTATAGATTTTTATGATATAGAATTCCATACTGTTGTATATCGTATAGTTATCTATCATATAAACGAGAATGTTTTATTTTTATTTTTTTTTTTCTGTAGATCATTAGCATTAAGTAGCGTAGTGAAACAATTTATAACGTATTGTATGACGTACGAAGAAAAATCGTTTGTTATAAGTTTATTTATAAATATAATATCGAGCCCAGGGGAAATAAAATTCATTCTTCGTGACGTTGCGGTTAAGCTTCATCTATCGCACGAAAATGTATTACATAAAAATTTTAAATATACGTCTTAAATACTGATGTTATCCTCAATCGGTCTGCCAAGTTTAATTGAAATAACTTTGGATCTTTTTGAAACATTAACTTAAACGCACCGCCAACTTCGAAATTTTTTTTTTTTCTTCTGCAAGTTTGTTTGAGTATAACATAACAGTTACATATAACGAGATACACGAAAAACAGAGATTTAAAAGATAAAATGCGCCAAATCGGAACTTTGACGTTCTCGCTGAACGCGCTAGCGGTTTTCGAAACGGAAATTGCGTTATTGCGGCGTTTAATAATGTTAAATGGAGTTTATAGATGATCGAAAATGCAAACGATCGATACAATCGACTGAAGTTTATAAAATACTAAAAAAGTATTTAGTGCGGACTGTTGCGTGATGCTGTTACGTCATTAAGCATCACGTAAATAGTTTAAACAATTTATAAAAGGATGCCATTCACTTGCGTGACGGCCATTTAAGTTTCGATAACTTTTTCGTGTATTTAATTTTAAGGAAGTGAGGATTGAAATATAATATGCATTTATTATTTTTCTTTTTTTTTTTTAATTTATTTAAACAATTGCAAAATGCTAATTCTGTCCATGATTTTTTTTTTAATATAGGAAAAATGAAATTAAACTTTCCTCGTTTCTACTCTTATTAATTTAATATCGAAACAATTTCAGCTTAAAAACAATTCTAATTTTTAAGCAGAAATTTATAACTTTTACGCTGTAAAATAAAATTTTTACGCTGCAACATACAACTTTTACGCTGCAATATACAACATTTACAGTATATACGTTCCCCGACTGAGATAAAATAAATCATCAGAGAGTCGATAGGGAGATTAAAAAGGCCTAATATGCTTAAGCTCTTTTAATCTCTGTACAGCTTTAATTTTCTTCATCGCTAGAAATAACTAAAGGAGTTTCATGATTTAAGAGTTCATATAATTTAAAGTTAAGGAGCTAACTCTTCATAAAGATAGGTAGGAACAGTTTAAAGATGAACAATACTTCTTACACGTCGGTTTGCAAGTCTAAACTTTCCTTTCTAAGAAAGGATTAGGAACTTTTTAAGGAATTAATTGAGGAACTTTTTAATTAATATTTCTCTTTGAAGAACTTTAAATGGAAGAATCTTTACGGCTTTGAATGACTTTTCTTGTTACCTTTCTCCTTATAATTTCAATATTTCTTGGTATGTCATAAATTTCATCTCTAAGGAACTGAAAGAAATAATAATGTAATATGTAAAGGCTTAGGCATTGTAGTATATATTCGCTTCCTATAAAAATAGAAATTATTTGATAGAAGTCTTAGATTACTTCTTATTGTCTGAAGCGATAGTAGAAAGAAATAGTAAAAAAAAATTATTTTAAGATTCTAGACACCATTTTAAACTCTTAATATTATCTATTTTTCAATAAATTTACTATTATCTATAATTTAAAACTCAAAAGATGCTCAAGAGAATAGATATTATTCAGCATAGTTTCTATTTTAATGCTATTGGTGTATCAGGAAATTTTTTTCTTAGATAATTTTAGATACTTCCAGTTTTCAAGGTTAATTTAGGAGACAGGTGAGTAGTATCACCAAACAATAGCGCAACTTCTTAAGGTTGCATAGATAGTGTACTTGAAACATCCTCTTAACATTCAGGGCATCTATTCTCTCACGGAGGATCATTTTTAAACAATTCTACTTACGCAAGCAGTTTTCGTACTTCCTAGAAAGTCTGCCTGCTTCTCAAATCTACTATTATACCGAATAAATATGTAAAATGCAATATAAGAAGAATATAAAGTCGCTGTAGATTCACCTAAAATAATTTAAATAATAAAAAGTTCTGCGCTGGAAAATTTATTCGAAAAAATAAATAAATAAAAGTTGAAGATTAGAATAGATTCTGTACGACTGCTGACGTCATTGGAAGAAGAGGCGAAGACGCACAATGAGCGAGCTTTCTCGACTTCCTCTTCATCCAACAGCGAATTAATGGCCGAACGCTCCTCCCACACAACGTCACTCCGGGCGACGTCACGTGACCGTGATTTCGGCGTCATCGTGCGTTCAGCCATGCAATTAGTTTGCTTCTCGACACTGTCAGAAGACAGTCATATCTGAAGTGGAACATGGAGAGCGAAAGTAATGCCTCACAGACTTCCAAGACTTCGGTAGTCCCCCGGGGGTGCACGCCTGGGTACCCTGGGTCCCAGGACCACTCGGGAGCTTACTCAAGTCCCTGTGACTTGATAAATTCGGCCATTAAGGTCTAGGTAAATTTCCGAGCAGCGATGCAGTCATGCGACCACTAGCAGTAGCGCTGGTCCGTAGCGTCGCCATGCAAAGGTAGTGTTCCAGAGAATGATCGTCACTCTAGCCTCGGCCCTTTATAAAGCGACACAAAACGAGTGCGAAAACCAAACTACACAGTGTTGCAGCCGGGTAGTTTACACATCTCACCCTACCTGTACTCTCTCTCACCGTACTATACTATGCGCCATACGTCCTATTTATACAGCTCGCCAAGGTAGGTCTTTGCCTCTAGCAGCCGTTTGCGTTGCGTTGCGTCGTTAAGCGCGACGCATTATTTACGTTCCATCGCGATTGGGCGGATGCGATCACGTGGCTCCGTCTGGTTCACGTCATCGGTTTTAAAATTTTAAAGCTTGTAAAGTACGCTTTTCACTATTATTATTATTATTATCATCATCATCATTATTTCAGCTTTTTCCCCCTCTTCCGACCCATCTCGAAGAGCGGTAGATAGACGTCGATCCGGATTTATAATGATTGACAATAGTTTACATTTCGGTGAAGTGTTAATGGTATAGCATTCTTCACGCACGTATGATCTCGCTTGAATGGAACACGTGACGATCGTTCTCTATAATGCGTCTTTCGTGACTTGTCACGCTCTTCGTTACTTCCCCGACCGGGATAAAAAAATCATCAGAGAGCCGATTGAATTAGACTAATTTGTTCAGATTTCGCAGATATAATGGAGCGTAGGTCTCTTATTTGCGATTATTCCTCTTTTAATGCACACCTTGCAATTTCTCCACACCTTTCTTTCTCTTTATAAAAAGATCTATCAACAGTAAACTAGCAAGAAAATATTTTGCTAATTCAATTAATTTTATTCTGTTTTTGTAGCTAGATATATATTTGTGTTATTAATATTTATTGAAATTATTTATAAATCATTCTTTATGAAAAAAATAATATAAATTAACAGAGGAATATTAATTTTTGCAAAACTAATTTTTGTTTATATCAATATTTTGTGGCTCAGAACATTTCCTTTCCAGCTTTCCTATATAACCAATGGAATAACTGGGATATGCAAGAGTGCATATATACTCCCTAAAATCCTGTTTTAATGCTAACATTTACGCCGCGAATATCTAATCGATTAGCCAGCAGCTATATTATTGATAATTATATATATATCTACTATATTCGTATATAATAAACTAATAAATAAGAAAAAAATATATAATAATAGAATTTATAGTTGTAGAAAATATAAATAAAAAAATTTATTAACCTATATATAGGTGTATACATCTGTCTGCGTTAATAAGAAATACAAAGTTATGCAAGTCTCTAATCCATGACTATATTATCATGCTAAAATATAATTATATTCTGTAACTTAAAACGTTTTAAATCTATTTATTTATGCTATAATTTATAATATTTTTTTTTTGATTTTTATGCTGAAACCAACATTTTTTATTTTTTTCCATTGTAATAGACTAAAATTTAAATTTATACGTTGCAATTTTTATTTTTTATGTTGAAATTGTCGTTTTATGATTTTTATGCTGAAACCAACATTTTTTATTTTTTTTCCATTGTAATCGACTAAAATTTAAATTTATACGTTGCAATTTTTATTTTTTATGTTGAAATTGTCGTTTTCTATTTTTTTTACGCTGTAATATACATTTTTAACTTTTACGCTGTAAAGTACAATTTTTAAGCTGAAATTTACAACTTTTACGCTGCAAATACAATTTTCAGGCTGAAATTTACAACTTTTACGCTATAATTTATAACATTTAAAATTTTTATGCCGAAATTGATATTTTCAGTTTTTTCGCTACAAATTTTCGACATTTTCAGTTCTGTTTTGTAACTTACGTCATTTTTCGAACTGTTCTTTGTAATATACAATCTTCTTGCTTATGAATTACCGACAGAAAGACCTTCAAGAGCATAGGCCTTTTGACGTTATCTCCAATTATTATAGATAACAACTGCCTTATCTAATTCTACACAATAAGAGTTGACACAATACTCCAAACCGTGATTAGAAAATAACAAAAAGAATCAGAAATATTTTATTCAGGCAAGAAACAGAAGCCAATTAAACAGAACGATTATTATTTATTATAGTTCTAACGAACTGCTAGCGATTTCATTTTTTCCGCACACTTCTTATCGAATAATGATCCTTAGATAGAGATCCGATTTTTGGGCAAGAAAGATGGAGGATAAAAAAAAAAAATTAGATCGTTTCTAATCCTCTATCTTCGGGGCATACTAGATTATCTCTCGGTCTTGGAGATGTGCAAGAATTAGATAAACAGCAAAGCAAAGTTGATAGATGGACTTTCTGCTCAGACATCTGTCCCCGTGAAAGCGGACATTGTAAAAGGAAAGAAGGACGCAGGTGCCGAGCCATATCGCTATCTTCACTTCTTTCGGCGCTTTTTGTAAGTCGACTCCCGAGCCACTGAGCCATACACAGCATCCTCTATACCCCTAGCGTAATTTCCTGTTTCTTCGGCGACAAAATATATAAAAATTTCTTGTTTATCTTCTACCGATCGAGATGCACAAGTTTTTAAATCCCGATAAAGCTTGCGGTATATTACAGTATAACGCTTTATATTTATACCCCTTGTTGATATCGGGTGACTGCTAACAATACTAGATGTCATCATAGTGCTGACGACTTTACTTTTATAACCGATCCTGTTCTATAATTGATGACATTGGTTGTAATTTTAGGGAGAAGAGACGTTCCCGGAGGACCGCATTCAATGCACAATAGGTCACTGGTTGCCTGTCCCTGGCCGGGCTTGTCCAAGCATGACGCCTACGCTAGACCCTCTTTTCTCGATCCGGCAGATGGTGGCTTGGGTTCTTCTCTGCACTCGCCTGATGATTTGGACTATCGCTAAATGGATCCGCTGCACCCTTCCAAATGAGTTTAGTCCTGTTTTAATTTGTTTCTAAAACTAGTTGCGTTATAAGGCTTCCTGGTCATTGTGAGACTGCACTAATCTTTCTGTCTGGAAACATTTTTTGACTTTATTCTGATTTTATGCAGATTTCTTACTCTTCCAGAACTTTGCAGTTCAAGCACTCTCGGAATTCTTGCCATATTTTAGGAATTTATCGTTACAGATCTTCTGTGACCATTTTTTTGTGGATGCTGACAACATTCACTCTCGCATTCTTCATAAAATAATGCATCAAACTGATTTTTTTGGATTAATTTTGGAAAATTGAGAACTGATCTGTTATGCTTATCTGTTACTTTTCACTTTGAAGTTTAGGTGAATAAGAAGACTAAGATAAAGTTTATTGCATTTTAAATCTTTTTTATACCCTCAAAAGACTTTTTCAAACCGATTTAATCTTTCTCTAGGTAGTTTAGTGAGGATTTTTTTCATATGAAAGAGCAACTGAATAGACAAGATCAAGTATTCTGCTAAAGCAAGAAGGCTAATCTTAGTTCTCGTACGAAAATGATCTTCTATACTCGCCTGAGAACATTCTAAAGCCAATAATAAAATTTTATGCTTATAAATCAACCTTATATTACACGAAAAGCTCATTTTTAATGATTCAGGTGCAGATCAGATCGTTCTATGCGTTTAGAGAAGAATTTACGTTGAAAAAACGAATTCGAACGGAAAGCGCAGGTTTTCGTGTAGGGAAATAGCGAAGTGACGTGCTGACAGTTGTATCCTGGGTGGAAGTTCCTGGTACGCCCCATGTCGCCAGTTGGGGTATTAATCAGTAGGGAATGTTTGCCTACTTCTGTTAATAGTGAGAGTGTAAGCATATCGATTGCGCCTCCTTGTTTGCCCACCTCACAATAACAGTCTACGCTAAGTAGACGTTAAACAACCAGTTTGTACAGCATTTACCAAATAAATATTAATCTCTAGAGTGGATCCGAGTATCATCTAGCGAAAATTATATTCCCGACAGCCATTTTTTTTCTGTATAGGAAGGAAAGGATTCTTCGGGTATAGTATGATCTATATGTTACATAATGGCACACATAGCATATGTTATGTTTTTTTTTTTTACATTTTATACTAAGTTTACTCATGACTTTCATTCTTAAAATGGCCTGATAACACAAAAAATGGTAGTTTAGTTGAGTACTTTACGTAGAATTTAATCCTCATCTAGATTTTTGTAGATTTTTTTTTTAAATTATTTATGATTATATAAATTTAATAAAATTTAAAAATTAGTTAGAGGATCTTTGCATTTTCAAACACAAAAAGTCAACAAACAGTCTAAGAGTGCTTGAAACTGTAATGAGAGTATCCTATGCACACATTCGCTAACTCCTCAAACATTAAAGAGATGCCATGTAATTCTAAATTCATAAAGTGTAAGAAAAAAAAGAGATCTGGAAACTTTCACAGACACATAGACAGTTTACACATGAAAAAAGTCAGTTAAAAAAAGTGAAGAAACGTCAGACAGGTTTAAACGACCTCATAACGCGATACCTCAACTCAAGCAAAGATCTAAAACGTTTAAAAACATTTTTTGGATGGTTTTTCCAGCAATCGGTCGACTAAATCCATCCAGCACGAGTGTAATAATTACTCTAGCAGCACTTTTACAGGCTCCATAACTTGCGGATTGTCCTATTTTATCGCCAAACTACTACAGTGACGAGAATATACGACAATATCACAGGAAGGTAATCTTCGAGCGGGTATTGGATAGCCAAGGGATACTGCTCTGCTTCTACCACGACCTGTTTAACTTTGGTGGTTTATGCCGGCTGCGCTACCTCCTCTGGTGATGATAAATGGTTCCATCAGTGGAGAGACGGTAAGGTGTGATCTCTGCGTCATAATCATCTGCAACACGTCCGCGTATGGAGATCGCATTGCCTCCTCTTCTGTTTTAATGATGGTCGTTAAGGAACAGTCACAAATCTCTTGGCTGTCCTATCTCCCACTGACAGGAGGGTGGATAAGTGAAGTTATGTACATCCCCGGACTTAATATCGTCTCTTACTGGTTGACATCAGGCGGTGGGCATTACCTAGATGCACCTCATCTGCTTGTCATGGGGAAGTGCAACCACGTGGCCGTGTCGTAAATAGGTGTGGTGTTATCGCTCTGCTTATTCGCCCAGAGAAGCGAAAGTTTGTCCCTTATATATCCAGTATATATAACATGTATATATATATATATTTATATATATATCAACGCTAAATTTTTTGTTATATTATAAAGGTTTATTGGATGCGAGATGTGATTACATTTTGGACAAGTTATGAGATTTTTTTTTACTTCTTTACTTCTTTAAAGTTTATGTGATGTTTCTTATTTAATATGGGTTACAAATACGTGAGCAAAACAAATTCCTATACCTGAGGCAGTAGAGGCAACTCGACACACGCAGTATTCACGCTACAACACGCTATTCTTAACAAATTACGGTGAAATTCTTAGCTGTTCTGTGTTGTTCTTAACACGTACTCGGATCCTCGAAGGCATACCGAACCTTGTGTAAAGTCTTCTTCCACTCACAATACTTATTTTCATCAAGAACCCCGCGCGAAGTCTCTCAAGCAGAACCTCATAGCAATCCGCAACTTCTCCACCCAATAAATAAAAAGACAAAAGGAAACAAGTGTTTTTATTGTATAAGAAAATAATAATAACAATAAAAATAAAGAAAAAAAAATGGCGACTACACTCTATTAAATTGCAGATCACGGAACGAAATTTAAATTTCCATTAAGTAAAGCAAAGTAAACAAAACCACTTCACCAACACAAATTTCCAAACAAACGACTTCTATTTTGTTAATAGAGTGTTGAACCATTAAAAAAAAGAAGAAGAACAAACAAGAGGAAGGAAAAAAAAATAACAGGCGAATAATTTTCATCGAGTAAAATACCACATCTTCGTTTTATGCCTCATCTACAAAAAGTACAATATCGCAAAACCTTCCACCCCCGTTTCCGTTCCCTGTGCAAGAGAGGAGGAAAAAAAAGCCAAGGGTTTAGAAAATATGCAAGTAGCTCGCTTCTCTCTACAGTATATTAGTTACGCTCGGAAGAAGACGGCTGTGCTTATTTCCATTTTGCTCACCTGTCCCATGGGCATGGGCTGTGACGTCATCAACACGAGTGTGTGTGCATGAGATGAAATGAAGCAGATCAACATGGCCTCTACCAAGGACTGATAGAAGGTGGTTGCGAGTGGGAGATAGGCAAGCTTCAACGATTTGCACTCCTGGCTAGCAGTGGAGATAATGGTGAAGCATTCGTGATTGGTCGGTGTTGCACCACCTTCCTGTTGATTATGTCAGAAATGTGCTGACTGATTGAGCGCAAGCGACTGTTTTATTCTTCCCCTCTTTCCACAATAGTAAAAGGTAACCAAATCAGAGCAAACGAGTGTAAAAAAAAAGAAGAGTGACAGATGTTATTTCGCCACTTTTCTTCTCTCTCTTCATATAAGAAGAAGCGAGACCGAAAGTTTTTAAAAGGTGGAAGAAGTGGAGTGTTTTTTTTTCCTTCGATCTTATTGATTTTGAAACGCGCTTGATTGAAGTAGAGGTATTTTGGGAATTGTTGAATCGCTTCTTACTTCGTTGCACTTCTCCCTGTTTGTGTAGACTTGCACAGTTTCTGAATGCTCAATACATTCTAGGTAATGAAAGTTACCTCTCTTTTGGTAAGCTCTACAATTACAAACAAAAACACTCGTTTAGAGTAACTATTCTCACAATAACTGAAAAATTAAGGATAACTCTAAATTTTATAGACTTTATTAATGTCTAGCTTCAATATTTCAATCTACAAAGCTGAAGCAACACGTAGCAACACGCGTAAAAACTCAACAATGCGTATCCATCTTGTTATTCATATCCAATAAGATGCGTATTGCACGCATTTCATCAGAATTCTATCCATGGACATAAACAGGAATTTTTTTTTCCTCGTTTAGCGTGATTCATCTGTAAACAAGCAAGATAATGTGGAGTTCATTAGTACAAAACAATTACTGGCATCATGCAATTTAATAATTAAAGAAACATCCTTCAAAATAAAAGAGGTTTATCATCACAACGCGGCGTTATTCCCCAAACAATTAAGATGTACACAACTCTCAGAATGAAGTAATTCGACTCCTCTCGGTTCGGGAAGTTCATCCTACTTTAAGACGTCGTTCTAAATCGGTCGAAGGTTAAAACATTCTGTTCAAAAGCGAGATTTACCCTCATTAAGACGCTTCAAAAATTCTAGCAAAACTTTTGCTCGGAGTTTGGCAGCGCTTCACCCTTTTTCTAAGTCGTTGCACTCTCTTTAACAGAAAGGTTACAAACTTAAAAGTTCGAAAGAGGCTCGGCAAACGGTTTTCTTCATCAGCATTACGCCCGACGTCCCGTATTGATCCCTAACGAGCCACGACGCATACACATTAGCTCCGGACACCAATAAAGACGTAGCAGTCATAGTTAATATACGATAAGAGGCATCGTTTTCCAGTCTAGCGCATATTTTCTCAAGCGAGAGATTTTTCTCTCCGTAGCGCGCATCTACTCGAACCCATACCCCGGTATTCAACAATGGCCTCTTGATAAAAATCCCTTTTTGGTCATTGAGATACCCGAGTTTCCATTGTGTGCCAGGTGGCTATTCATTCCTCATACAGGTACCGACTCTATTTTGGAGTAGTTTATAGCAAATGAAACGAGCAGCTACAAGAAAAGTCAAACGACGAACAGAGGAGGAGAACTGTTTTGTGTTGTCAAGTAGAAGCTCAGGTCAGATGAAGGACTCTTTTGTATCAATAGAAAGCATTCGAAGTGTGACATAGGTGAGGCACCACCGCCACCATCTGCCCCGTGTGATGTATGACAAGAGGGGGGAATTCACACAAGCTAGAATAGTTAAACACCGGTTATACAGGAGTGGCTTTCGCATACTAACACTGTGTGTGTGTATGTATGTGTGTATGTGTGTGTGTGTGTATGTGCGCGCCCGTTTTTTCTTTTTTTTAAGCAATGTAACCTTTAGCGTCGCGTTGCACGGAGCGCGGTTTATATATAAACTGTTGTCTGGATGCCAAATCAGCCAAAAATCTGGGCGCGCACGGCTCGCACTCCACACACATGGAGTATAAACCGGCGAGTGTTGCGTCCCACCCCCACCACGGAGCGGCAAAGGAGCGGAGGATGGAGGTTGGTCCGCAAACAGCCACCCGTGACGTCACGCCCGTCACGTGACCGGCGGCACACAATCGGCGCGTTCGGCCGGCCGACTCCAGGCTTTACTTTTTGAAAAGTCGGTCGGTAGGCGGCGTGCCTGGATTGGTCCAATCCGATTAGTTAGTCTCAATTATGATCGGTCGGATGAAGCAGAATTAATATTGGTGCGTAGCCGCACGTAGCCATGGCCCCGTCGCACGTAGTGTTGCCTCCTTAAGTAAAGTGGACGCACAAGGGGTGCTGGTAGTTTACCAAAGTGCAACCCGTTGTGTACCCGGCAGCATGGACTTGACCACGGCATACAGATACAACGCCAGCATGATGGAATATTACTCATGTAAGAGTAAGTACATAGTAGAGTAGAATGGGAGAGAGAGCGCGTGCGAAATGCGTTTATGTGTGATGCGAGAGAGTCACAGCCACCGGGGAGTTTTTGTGCGCGTGTTTGCCTTGGTTCTGGCATGTTAGAAGTGCACTTTTCACCGACTAACTCGATTACGTAGGGCGAGCTTTCATTCGCACGTAATCCACCGCTCAGCGCGCCTCTACCGTCTCTCTCCTTATAAAGAGGACGACAAAACCGGTAGCGGTCACGCCCAGCAAAGCGAAAAGAACCCTTGACCACCCTTAAACCGTCTTATCTCTCGAGTCTTGACCAAGTCCAGTCGATGTGAAGGAGTAGAGGGTCGCGTGCAACCATCCACTCAAGCGAGACCTGCCTCTTGCTGCCAATGTCAGCTGTCAACGCCGCTAGATAGCGGACGGATCGGCCACCGTAACACACTGTCCGAGTCAGGTGGATGGTCAGTAGCCGCTATGGATCTTCTACCTCTTGCATACTACAATTACTTCCTGGATGTGCGCTACAGGCTGGCCAAGATGGGTACGTTTCTTATGCCTTTTATTTTAAACCTGCCACCTAATCTTATATATAAATCGGGGGCTTCCGCTTCAACCTCCCTAATCCCTCTAAGTTACGCTTTCGTTCCGAATCCCACGCATTGCTTCTCAACCCTTCTTTCTGGGGTTCCGTTATGTCCCTTAACCACCAATGCGATCGGGCAGGTGGCTGAGGTCACTCTACAAATACGGAAGGTGTCTTGTGGGCTGGGAGTGATTTACGCCTTATAGAGGTGTCGGCGCCCTATTACAGGGTGGTGTCCCCCACATGCAATTCTCGAATTGTAGCGGGACTAAAAAAAAATCTCGGTGGCACACGTGTCATGCGGCTCTTTCACCTGGTCAGGTATTCTGTTTTATTATCGCACCGTCCACCCCAGCCCTTGGGAATAGAAGGGCAGGGTACCGTTCTGTCGGCTCCTTTGTATCGTGCACATGTCGGCCATTAGATAATTGAAATAAGAAAGTCGTGTGCGTGTTGACCCGCCATGTTGCACAACAGTAATTGGGATGTTTGTGACCTCAGGCCCTCTATTTTTATACCCGTTAATAAGTGCAGGTGTTTGTTAACTCTCTTATCTCCTGAAAGGGGATGTTTTTCGATACGTGTTATTAATTAATAAGCGTTTGATAAATAATAAATGAAGTTTGAAATATGGAAGGCCAGACCACGTTTAAAATCAATCCAGCTTAATTCGAGGGCTCTTCGTCGGTGCTGTAATCTCATAAACTGTGTTATGTCTTAGAATATTGTTATAATTCTACAAAAAACCGTAAATAATCTCCCGATCGAAGGGATGTTTTCACCCTTTAAGGTTTTAAAGAGTAGATGGGCTTAGCGGTTAAAGATCATTCAGGCCTAAAGGGATGGAGTGGTTTCTAGATGTATCAAGTAGCTGACAGTAGTTTAAGGGTATTAGGTAAGAGCCTTCTGACTGTAGTAAAGTCCTGAGGAAGATTTAGGACGATGGTCAACAATAAATACAGATTAAATAGCATCAAGACCGGGGAAAGCAGCCATTGATGTTATGGGTGGAACCGAGTGGGAAGCAAAAGCAATTCTCTTTACTCCCCTTTACGATTTAATTAATACATCGAGTTTAAAAGCATTAATAGAGATACTAGACCCTTATAATTAACCCTCGGAACTTTAAAAAGTTTCTGGTTTATTTTTATTTTTGTTCAAACTTCTTCATTTATGTTCAAGGCCTCTCTCTTTAAGAGCTTAAATAGGATAGAAAAGATGCACGGTGACAGCGCAGTGAGAATAACACTTGATGACTTTTGACAAGATGTCGAAAAAAAAGAGGAAGTTTCTGTAAAATTTTAAGCATTTGGGATCGCGACACTTGCCAAAATGTCGGAATGACAACTTAGCATTGGAACAGGTGTAAGATATCGGATAAGTGAAGTATTTTTAAGGATACATGTTACAAGTGTAGATGTATACAGTTTCTTTTTTTTAAAATTAATGAGAATGACGATAACTTCTACTTATATCACCTAATTTTTGCCTCATTTGGCTCACTATAAACCGTAACATTTTCTTTTTTTTTTTTTTTCAGGCCACGGTGGGGTGAATCAGTTGGGAGGTGTCTTCGTTAACGGAAGGCCTCTTCCAGATGTGGTAAGGCAGAGAATAGTCGAGCTGGCTCATCAGGGCGTCAGGCCCTGCGACATAAGTCGACAGTTAAGGGTTTCACATGGATGCGTCTCGAAAATACTTGGAAGGTAAGTCTTTTTTTTCTTCTCTTTACTTATATAAATCTCCACAGGGAACAGAGTAGGTATATTTATACACAAAGAGAGATAGAGAAGGCCCTACACCGCTTACTGCGTTATGCCTCATTTCTTTTTTTTCACTGTTTGACAACTAACCTGAGCCTAAAGACAGTTCCACCTTTTTGGAAATTCACAGAACGCTTTTGCTCTGCTATCTCCGGCATGTAGACTATTACATTTTGGTCTGCCGCCCTCGATATAAGGCCCACTGTACTACAGTATTAGGCGGTTGGCTTCTGGGAATAAGAGCTTATCTGACAGTATCGGATGGCACATGGCGGTCTACAATTAGTCAGGAGTGATTTTCGCTGTTGTAAAGTTTTGCATTTGCTCTATCCCTTCGGTTCCTCTACAAAGGGGTTTTCTAGGAGAAACGTTGAAATTAATCCAATAAGAACCTCTGTTGGCGGGTGAAAGATTTTAAAATGGGTATATACTGAAGGGTTGTAAGACTTCAAAAGAGGAAAGGAAGTGTATTTACCACATTCCATGTTAGAGCGACAGAAGGTTTTCGGGCTTGACAGGTGGCTCTAAGCAATAGATCCACCACCCGTTTAAAATTAACCCCTATATAATCTCTACTGACCGATCTGGTAGATTTTAGACTTGCAAATTGAGTCTTAATAGGCGTGACCATAAAGAGGGACAATAGTTTTTGCATTCCGTATGCAATATTGGGGGTTTCAGTTTCGATTTTAGGCCCCGTGTAGTCGTTTGGGAAAGAAAATGGCGGCTGTCCTTCTGTCACCGTCCCTTTAAAGTGGACCCGTTGAATGGGGTGGAATGATAAATTGGAGAGTTGTCAGGGGCTAACAACGTTCTCCTGAGTGCAGACTCTTGTCGTGTCCGCAGAAGGGGGCTAACGTTTGCATTTCCATGACAATACCGCATATGTTGACTTCATTCTAAAAACTATCAAGTAGACACCCCGTTTAATGATTAAGCGGTAGGATTGCAGTCAGGTTCATCTTTAAATCGTCACCTCGCAAGTAAATTTCACTACAGAGACGTAACAAACTTTCAAAATTCGCTTTTTTTAGCCCTTTTGAAATAAATTTTATTAACGAGTGCCTGATTCAGCCTTGACTCTTTAAGCTCTACTGCATAGAAACAAAATATATTTTTTTTCTCTAAGGGAGTTGGACAGATATATTCGGGTTCTAAACTAGAAAATTAATAAGAGGAAAGGTCACGCAAATTATCATCCGAGACGCATTTTACACACCCGTTTGCTAGTAAATTTTGGAAGAGGTAAAAGAAGACGAATCAAAGCAGCCAGACGGTAGCTAAAATAGCAGCTGAGACAATAGCATCGTCAAGAGCAACCCTTCTCCTGTATGAGTGGAGGTAATATTGTACCAGGTAGTTGTAACTATAGCATGTGACGAATGTTTATGCAGTGTCACGTTACCACTTAACAGTCACTTCTGCGTGTTTGTTTTGGCAACTTCTACTGGGCCACTCTTACTCAAATTTTAAAGCTAAAATTCCTACAAATAAGCTTAATTAGTGCTCTTTTCTTATAAAGTAATCGGTTATTTTGCTAATTTAGCTAGGAGTTTTAAAAGAGAAATGGCTTTGGGTGTGAAAAGTATATTTAGACACTTTCAGTGAGTGTGCTGTATGTGTGTTGTTTTTAATAAACAAAGCTTAATTTACGACTAGAAGGGCGTTTGCTCCTCTCATTAGATTAGAAAACGTTCATTTACTAAAGTACTCTGACCTTTTTTTTTTTTTTTACATTTACATACGCTCGTTACTAATCATGTAAACCTTACGAGTTGTAAACACTTTAACCAATTTGGAAAGCGTGAAAGCCATCGAAACTCTGATTATGCCCGAATTTTTAGACTAAATTTAGGCCCTGTATTAATTCTTTATCGCGAAGATACCTAAGATGAGGATGCTAAACGTGCTCTAGAGCTAAATATAAATTTAGGCCTATCGTGTTGCTTAGTTGTGGGGAGTAATAGAGGAGTCCATGTTTACATTATGTAAAAGACTCTGTTTAGCAACTCTGTATCGCTTTAAGGAGTTGAAAATGCTACAAAGTAGCATTTTCAACTCCTTATTGTGTAGCCTAGACTATGTAGACTAGACTTTGTAGACTGTAAAGGATTCTCTCATTAAATGCTATAAAGTAGCATTTAATGAGAGATCCTTAACTAGAAATAAGAATCCTTAACTAGAAATCTGTAAAGACTGTTTATGTTTATATCTAAGTGTTTTTTTAAGGCCAAGAGGTCTAATTATCTCCAATAGGCAACTAGACTCGTAAAATGTTCACCACATTCACAAAATTTGATCTCCTGTTCGCCAGCATGGATGTAGTTTCAGTAAAAATCCATTTTTGAGACTTTGAACTGAAGACCCTGTTTAATTTATGACTAGAATTTGGTTATCAGGTATCCTTTTAATCCTAAGTGCAGTTCTTCAAGTGAACAAGCTGGTTGCATTCGTCTCTAACAGGATAATAGTTTAATTTAGATCCTATCTCCCCGAGTATGGATATATCGGCCTTAATTTGTCTGATCCAATAATAGTAATTCAAATTAGGCCCTTCTTAGTCTCTAAACTAATCCCAAAATTAGATTAGTTCCTTGAAATTCTAAAGAATGGGATTAAAACATGAAAATTTGTCTAGTCTACAATTTTCGAGTCTCTGGAGACGTTTAGAACTCGTATGTAAACTAATCGGCCCTCGAAACATGAATGGTAAACAGTTATACTAGTATAATAACAAAAAACGGTGATTAGATCGAATTTTGTTCCTGTAGCAACATCGCCAGGTCGTTTTAAAGGTTACACGTCACATAAAGTGATAAATCGAAGATTCTAACCAAGTAATAACTTCATTTGAGGCCTAATGTACATGCTATTAGAGTATTATGCTATCCTTTAATGATTAAAGATTAAGACGGTGTTTAACCTTCAAGAATGACATATTGAGACAGAGATAAGGCCTAAATAAGTTGATAAGAAGCTTGATATGTTTAATTATTGGAAGAGCGTGCTACTAGAATAATAACGAGGACATCAAACTTATTCAGACTTGTTTATGCTCTTTAAGACAGATTAAGGCCTCGTATTTCGTAATTATGGTCGTTAGTAGTGGTAGTTAGTAAATACTTATTACTTAGGTAGCATCAGATGAAGAGGGAATGCTTCTGAAATAGCATTATAAGTTATTAATAGAAACATACAAGCCCCTTCATTTAGATAAGAAACATTCTAGGATTTTTAAGACGTTATTAATTAGCGTTTAGACTGGTTTGTGCTGACAGTCAGTCTATTACAGCAACAATGGGTACTATAATAGGTTTAGAAGTGAATAGTAATTCGGTAGAGTTTAAAGCTATTGTTAATTGGCGATAGGAGCAACGTATCTGATGTAGCAGCGAAACTCGAGAGATGTTATTAAGAGATAAATGGCAGGTAGAGTTTTTTAATCTAACTAGTGGGCTCAGTAAGAACACTAAAACTATATCGAGGAGCACAGCACTATTTACGCGATAAAGAATGTTTACTATCAAGTATATAGGCTAATTTAGCTCCGAAGTATACTAACTAAATCCAAACTACGAGTATAAAACTATAACTAGAGATTTTAAGTAGTAATATCTTAAAATTGGGGATGTCGTTGAGGGCCTAAGATTGTTTATGCTCCTAATTAAAATATCTGATGGAATTTTGATCTCTGGATTTGGATGTAATTAAGAGTTTGATAAAAACAGATGTCTATGAGTCCATTCTTTGATGCTACCTCAGGAGCATCGAGTTTAGTTCGAGCACCCAAATATTTTATGAAATTTTGGGGAACCAAAAACAAAATAACGTGAGATTATCTCAAAGAAGAAGTCAGGATTTCATTAAATAGCTTAAAGGATGCTAGAAGATGAGGATCAGGGTCCCGAGTTAGTAGATTAACCATAGAAAATTTTTCAAAGATTCAGAAAGGGCCGATAATAATGAAAAATTTATTAATCGAGCGAGGCAAAGTGCGAAAAGGCACTAAGATAGATGGTAATAAAAGGCCTTAAAGGGTGCCAGACTAGTTTATAGCTTAATTAATAACTTAAATGATTGACAGAGAAGAAGGAGAAAAGCGAAAAGTGTAAAAGTGTCCTCAGTGCCCAGGGTTCACGCCCAAAGTCGGCCATTAGGACCACTCTACATCCTCCAATAATGTAAAAAGATGACGTTGGGATGGTAAGTACCGAGTCGCGTGTGTTCTTGCCACACATCGTGGCTTTGTTTGAAAATGTCGGCAGAATGGAGCCTGTAATCAAGAAAAATCCCACACCGTGCATTACCGGGTCATTACTACCCGCCCTTACACAGGCAAATTAGCCCAATTTCATCTGACAAGAACGTGATTCGACTCTCGCGTGAAAGACACTGTCCAGACGCGGGCCACGTGCGAGTGTGCAGATTCACTTCCATTACTTTATCCAGCAGCCACGTGAATTTCGGTCTGGTGGTGGTCAGTGTCATAGATTTTTCTACTTTGCCATCTCCATTAGCCGACCCGAACATGTCAGGTAGAAGTGGAGCGGTGACAGGGCTCCACACGTTCCTGTCCGGATTCATTAGGAGGTCCCGTGTTGGTACTGAGGAGATTAAAGTTGATCCAAATCTGGTGGGAAGCTGTGGCTAATATTTCCTTCTTGTAGTCACGGCTAATTTCCAACTATGCTTTACAATTCTTCCGGTCCTTCTCCTATTTTGTGCATCCTCCCCCTAGGCCGGCGTTATTTTTCACGGTTGTCAACGACAACTTCCTTTTCAAATCTGATGTCGTCTTAATGGTGCACAGTAGGGGCCTCTTTTTTTTTGCATGAAAAAGAGACAGGGCCTACCGAAACTAAGGCCTGAACGATATCCAAATTTTAACATAATTCTGCATGCTTCCAGATTTTCATTATTTCACAGCCTCTATCATCCCACATCTTGCTCTTGAGCTTCCAATTTTGGTTCGAATCTGATCTATGTTTAACATATATTGCAAACACTGCAACTACTCTCTATTATTATTGTTGCATCGTTAGCATCCTTCAGAAATAGTAACCAAGTCCTTAAAATTCTCTGTGAGCCTTCAAGAGTGAAATAAAACTAGACATTCCCATGATACCGAATGCAGAAATGGGGAAGTGCCAGCAGCTGAACTCTTTGTAATGCTATCGTCGACTACCCTTATGTTAAAGGGTTGATTAATCATTTAAACAATCTTCTTCTAAACATCTCATAAGTGGAAGCCGTATCCTTCAGCAAGGAGCAGAATGTGTAAATTAGATATTTTCGAGCAGATAATTCACTCTACTGTTATCTTGATTGAGAAATAAATAGTAGGTGTCAACATCCGGCCTTCTGTATCTTTTGTTCTACTACATCGTCATTAATTATTTGCTTTGTTACTCTTCCCTCTAATCTGTTACAGAAGTAACGATAACACTTCTCTGTCGACTCAGTGCTTTCTCAAAACTCATCTTTCCCCTGTGCAAACCGTTTAATGTGGAAAATTCAGCAGATTTTTCTCCATCCTCTTGCAAAAAAAAAATCCAGCAACAGTCCAGTCCATCATATAAATATGTTACGTTCCTATCAGTTTTGTTACCATAGAAGTAAAACTTCTACATTACCAGCAAAAGTAGCGATTATTTAGAATTGTGAGAATTAATTTTTGCTTTATATATATATATAATAAAAATATTTTATATAAGAAATCAAAAACATTTAATAAAATAAAAACCAATTCTGGGATAATCCATCTTTAGTGAAATATTCTAAATATGACAGAAAATATCAATGTATTAATTATCAGCTTGGTTTATATATTTTCACCTTATAAGTTTTTTCTTCTGAACTATTTTAAAATTACATCAATTATGATATATATAAAAAATGAAAAGTGACATGCCATTATTATATAAAAAATATGTATACATATCTATACCTTAATATTTATATAAAATATTCTGAAATCAATGTCAAATTCATTATGTAAAATTTCAATTTTGAAAATTATTCTTTTGGACAAGTTATGCCATCTGTTGAGAAGATAAGGCATTATTTATTTATTTAGGATTTTAAGTTACTAGCATAGAAATATTATCCCATGAATATATATTTGAAGAGAAAAAATAATTATAATATATTGGATAATTGGACAATATCCTATCCTAGATATATATATTTTATACATGTTAATAACTGTTAATGTATAAAATAACAGGCTATATAGGCCCTATATAAAACAATCTTAAGGGATTAAATCTAAATATGTTAAATCTGGTTGCTTATGTATAGATACTTCCTTTATGTTAAACTCTAAATATTATTTCTTTAATAATTTAATTACATATATGCAAAATATGTGATACAGTTTTTTGAATATGTAAGAATGATACTTATGTATAATCACATATTTATCTTATCATAACTATAAAATAAGTACCACAACTAATGTTCTGAAACAAATTGCTAATTATTTAAAATTATGATGATTAAAATTTTATAGATTGAATGCATTCATTATATACTACAGATAAAAAATGATATCACTATTTGCTGTATTTTGAAATTGTCTTCTGCTATTCATCTAACAATACTGGCTTGCCTCTGATTGAAATGTACTTTTGATTCCTTAATCTATATATAAAATTTGCAAAAGAATTATAGTAAGATTATACTCAATATACTAGAATGATCAAACACTTTCAGGAAGATCCTTTCTGTAGTTATTTGTATCATATATTACAATAACAAATCATCATACTTGCAATATCATACCTATTTATTTTCATTAAATTAATCATATAATATATAATGTTTTTATCAAAGAATTTATGCAGTTTTTACATTTGAACAAAAATAATAAGTAAGAAATATACAAGAGTTACATCAAGAGTACCAATATTTTATAATAAGCTTTATGAATTCCAAAGGAGATTATATGATATCTCATTAATTGAAGAAGACATCCTATTTCTCATTGAACTTTAAATTGTTATATTTGTATTTGCATATTGAACTATGTATTTTAGAACTGCAGAACTTAATCAATTTGACATAACATCTGTTATGAAAAAATTCTTACTTCTGAGATGAATATTATATCAATTCATTTTCATGATTTAGATAATAAAGTTGCAATATTATAATTCATAAATATTATAAACAATAATTATGGAATGACTATACAAATAAAACAATAAAATGAAATAAAAGTATACATTTTGAATATAAGGATAACAAAAAAAAGTTATACATATAACTTATATATATGATATACAGAAATGAACAAAACATTCTAAATAAGAACTACAAAATGAATTTTGTCTAATTAAACAGAATACATTCAAATACAAAACCATTTAAAATATAAAACTAATCTAACAAGCATAAAAAGTTTACAGAGACATTATTTCACCCCATATTATTTATATGCACGGGGAGGTAGATAATAAAACATTTAAAAATAAAACATCATAAATATTAACAATTTTCTTTTACTGTGCACTTCCATGCTAGGCTCAGTTCCTCCGCTTGTCTAACATTAATTACATTCTCAGAAAAATTACACTTTAAGATTTCTAGTTTCTCCCTTATCGGCAGATCCTTACGATTTTCGACAGTCTTAACTATCTTGGCATCTTTCCAATCAATACTTATATCTTTTTCATATGCCCTCTGGGCTGACACAGTTACGAGATTGCCCTTGGCAATACTATCCCTATGTTCATATAACCTATCTTTGAAATTTCTACCTGTAGCCCCCACATATACTTCCGGTTAGTTATCATCAACGTTATAGAAAGGTATTTTATATATGCCAGATTTAAAGCCCTCCGTTCTTTTATCTTTTTTGTTGCTCAGTAAATTAAAATCCGTGGGTGCTCTCTTAAAGGTACATGTCAGGTTATTAGATTTGAGAGCCTTTTTGACAGTCCGCGAGTTACATAGCCTGTATGGTACAGGGAATCTACTGGGGTTTATATTGGAAGTCTCTAATATTGCAGGAGATTCATGATGCTCCGTGAGGGAGGCATTAATTAAGAACTTAGCTTTCTCTTTTAAGTAGATATTTTGCATAAATTTTTTACTATAACCATGTTTCAAGCCACAATTGAAAATACGTTCAAGCTCAGATTTGTGGAGTACATGATTATTGCAATGGGTCAGGCTCTTTTTAAAGTATGATGTGAAAGCAGCCCTCTTGTATGTCCATGGGTCAAACAACCAACTAGGGATAATTACCGGGGCAGCAGAGGGCTTAACATATACGGTAGTATGGATTGCCCCATTCGAAGCCATGATTTTAATGTCTAGGAAATTTATAACAGTTTGGCTGACTTGATCTAACTTAAGGACGAGCCCGTATTGCTCGTATTGTTCTTTACAAAAATGTTTGATTACACAGTCTGTTTTGTGGTGAGATTTCCATAATATAAAAACATCATCAACGTACCTAGCATAGAGGGTGAACTCATTGGTTAGGGAGTATTGGAGTTGCTTTTCTACTTCTCTAACGACAATTTCAGCCAGCACTCCCGTCATGTAATTAATGTTAGACAAGCGGAGAAACTGAGCTTAGCATGAAAGTGCGCAGTAAAAGAAAGTTGTTAATATTTATGATGTTTTATTATCTACCTCCCCATGCATATAAATAATATGGGGTGAAATAATGTCTCTGTAAACTTTTTATGCTTGTTAGATTAGTTTTATGTTTTAAATAGTTTTGTATTTGAATGTATTCTGTTTGATTAGACAAGATTCATTTTGTAGTTCTTATTTAGAATGTTTTGGTCAACTGAAGATAGTATCTGTTTATACTGAAAACGTTTTTGATAAGTAATTAAAGTATGTGGTTGTGTATCTACTGCTAAATGTGCTGTGTTGATCCTTATAAGCTGTCACTTGGAGAATAAGCAGTCCTTTAGAAGTTTAGTTTTATACTCCATAAGTTAGAACAAATTTTACAATATACAATATATATTCAGCATATAATATATCATTAATACAAATAATGACAGATATCAGATTTATGAATATTAGTATGTTATATAATGATATATAATCAGGCTTGGTACAAGGAAAGATAAGTTATTGACACTTACAATCAGTGCCAGCACTAGAGCTTTCAGCGCCCCCGAGCGAAAACTTTTGTTGTGCCCCCTCAAGTTTAGGGTCTTCAATTTTGACAGTGAGCAGAACTTGAGGGGCACAACAGTGAGTGAACTGGATCACAGTCCAATCCACTCACCGTTTAAATTATGCATTAAAAAATTGCCTTACTATAATAATAATAATAATAATAATAATAATAATAATAATAATAATATAATAACCTACATTATAGATATCTCTATACTCAACACACACAACATCCAGGATGTATTCACCCAAAAAATTAGCAAATACACAGAACTCTCACAAGAAATTAAGTATCTCTGGGGAATGCAAAACGTAGTCACAGTACCCATCATTCTCTCCTCCACAGGATTGGGGAATGCAAAAGGTTTTAACAGTACCCATCATTCTATCCTCCAACAGAGTAATTCCCCACAACCTACACAAAAGCCTCGGAATATTTTAGATTTACACCCCAAGACATATATAACACTACAAAAGGCATCACTACTCAATACATGCAACATAGTAAGAAAGTTTCTCAGCATTGACACAGACAGTTAGTTAATACACAACTAAAACATCTCAAGTAACTGTGTCTTGACTCTTGTCCGACATAGCACTTTTGCTCCGGAGTTATTCCGTGCTCACATTGACATACCCCAATATAATAATAATAACAAACATAATACATCAGCACCCTTTGGCACCCCTTAAATATCAATGCCCTCAGCGGTCACTCTGCTCGATCATATGTTGAGCAGGCCCTGCTTACAATAATCTGATAATACTATCTCATATCATATGGAAAAAATTATAAAAAGAATCAATCTATACAACAACAATGCCAATTGATTTGACAAAAATATCATTGCACTAAGCAAAGCCAACTGAAATTAAAACATTGATTTTATTCAGATTTACAAAAACAATACTAAGTTCATCAATAATATAGGAAGATATATGATAACTAAAAAAAAAATTTGTCTATACATTACAACTGACTGAAACATAATGCAATAAACTCAACAAATATAGATTATTTGCAAATGATATAAAGATTTCTGCTGGATCATCATACAGTTATTTTAAACTTGTATACATGCAGTGGCGTAATGAGCATAACTGGTGCCCGGGGCACGATACCTTTTTGGCGTTCCCCAAAAAACATATATAATACATAGAATATACTCGTAATAAGAATTTGCCGCCCCTTTGCGAGTGGCGCCCGGGTATGATAAACCTCCTTGCCCCCTCTCGCTACGCCAATGAATACATGATCTCTGGCAAATAGCTTTCTTTGTTATTTGCTTAATTTTGTTCTATTTAGTTATACAGTGCTCCCCAGATATAACACTGTCGTTTATACCATGGATTCGGATATACTGCAGATCTTTCCTGTTCCCCATTCTTTTGAAAGAGATTCTGAGAAAAATAGAATACAATGCATAATTGACATCTAGCTACCTTGCTAACTTCTTGTCGCCATATTTAAATAATAACAGAACTAAAATTAACAAAACTTCCAGAACTATTATTATTATTATTTATGATAAAATAATAAAAATTTGAATTCATGTTAATAATTCTGACAATAATTTATATAAATTTCAAAATATCTTTGAAAAAAAAATAAAAATTTTCAAATGGCAACTTCAAAAACATTTTCAATTGACAAATGATGGCAAAGCAAACGAATGGTTATTTGTAGTAGGAGTTCATATCAAACGTGTTTTTTTAGTGGTTGTTTCATGACTTTAGTGAGTTTTATAAATATAATTATTGTTTTAATAACATTTAATTTATTTAATGGATAGTGGCAAACAATAAAAGAAAACTGTATATCATTAAGAAGAACTAAACATCGAGTGAAAAGTGGTGTCTCAAAAGCACAAATAAAATGGGAGTTAGATATTCCAAAAGGAACAATACGAGGATGGATTGCAGAAGAAGGAAAATTATGAACCTTCTTGGATAAATTGGATGGCTTTCTCTGATTCTCTAATTAAGAATCTCTAAATTAGAGAATAAAAGAAGATGTTGGTTATACCATGGTTGTCTTATAATATGGGTCGGATCACCACTCCGCAAACCTGCGTTATAATCAGGGAGCACTGTATTTTGTTAATATAATATTTATAACTTAGTATTATAATATACTCTATATTTATATCTACAGCATAACCTCAATTATTTAACTTTTGTTTTAACTGATCATCAAATATTTAGTCAGATGTTGAAGAATTATCTGCTTAAGAATAAAGTAAGATGAAAATATATATCTACTATCGGACAGGTTTAGGTTTTCAATTTTTTTATTTATTTGTTTTTAATAGTATTTTCCAATAATTACTTATTACAAGGTGATAGTGCAATTAAAACATCATTCATATACAATAGGTTATCCACCCTTGTGAGAAACTCTGAAGTTAAATGACTAGAATGCTGGATGGCACAAAAAGATAATCGTGTTTCCCAAAAAGATGTTCGTATTTAATTAATATAGTAGTGGAGAAGAATTCACCATTATTTTATCCACATAAGTCAAAGAGGCAACTAGTGTATGCCTCTTATTGTTTGTTATTTTCAGCTATCAGCCTGCTACATTTCTTCTAGAAATCCATTCTCTCTATCTTCATACCTTTCTATATTCTTCTTATTTTGTGCTTTATTTTTCAAAGATTAAACTACCTACTATATCCTCTCTCTCTTTTATTAAAACTAAAAACGAGAGATGATAACAATTGATGAGGCATTTTCTTTTCATAGTTATAGTCATAGTCTCATCTGCAAAACAGTATAAGGTCAGTTTATTTTCTCATTATTATACAAGATGTCCAAAAAGTCCTGCACCATAGGCCAAATGGTAAAATTTCCTGTTTTTCTGTTCTTTTGTTGCACTGAATGATGCTGTCACAGAAGGAATGTATGGAAATCATATTTTTGTGTGGGCATGAAGGTTATTCACACCAAATGGTTGTCAGTGAGTTCAAGAGACAACATCCCCAATATCCCAACCATTGTGGGAAGATTGCTTAAAGAAATTCAAGAGAATAGGTCCTGTTGTGGATTTGCCCCAATTGGGAAGGCTATACACTGACAAAAAAGTTCATGAAATGATGCTTGTTAAAGTCTACACCAGTCCAAAGAAATCAATCCAGAAAACCAGTATTGAATTGAAAGTATCCCAGTCCACCATCCACTATATCCCAAAGAAGAAAAAATCCTATTTATTTAAGCTGCAACTTCTGCATCACATATCAGAAGATGATCCTGATTTTAGGCTGGAAATGTGTGCTTGACTACTAGACAGGATGAATGAAGAGGCACCTTCCTATCTCATGTGCTGTTTTTTAGCAAGGCCAATTTTCACTTGAATGGGGAAGTAAACAGAATCTATGCAACTGATCTCAGAAAAACCTCCATTAGTTGATCCTGGCAGATAGCAGGTATCTGAGGAAATTAGAGTATGGTTTGGTATCTGAAGGGATCATATCATAGGCTCATATTTTTTCAAAGAATGCCATGCCACAGCTCCAGATTATGTTTCCCAAGTGTTCAATAACCTGCAATTCTGCTTACAGACCTATATGGAACTCAATGAACAAATATTGTGATTTGGCTTATGGTACAATACATTTCAGACACCCTATATCAGGGGTGGCCAACAGGTCGATTGCGATCGACTAGTCGATCACGTGACAATTTGTAGTCGATCTTCGTAAGTTATTGGATAACTCTCTCACTGCATAGTGCCTTCTCTAGACAAGTAAAGACAAAATTTCGCTTTATTGCTGAGTATGCCTAAAACAGAATAGCCAGTAGCAGCAGAGCATTTAGACAAAATTCTAAATTTGCCGACGATGCCAACACGGTGCCTATGAATTGACAGTTGTGAAAGTTGAAGTGAAGTATTGTGTTTGAGATTTATGATTTAAAGTAAAAGGAAAAACCGTCGCCGCTGCCGGATATCTTGTTTTGGGCTAATGTCGTTTTGGGATATATGGTTTTGGCTCCTATCTCTACTCTCATCATCAAACGAAGAATTTTGAAGGTAGATCGAGAACTCATTGTTAACATATAAAGTCGATCTTAATGACAAACAAGTTGGCCACCCCTGCCCTATATAATAACTTTGATGTAATGAACGCTAAAATAATGGCTGCTGACATCAGTGATATTCACAGATGACCTTTAAATTAATCGCATGGCATTTAAATAACAAAATTATGTATGACAGTCAATATAAACAGATTAATAATAAAAATAAAGCAATTCTTATATGAATCAGAAAAATTCAACTCATCATACAGTGATGCATCAAAAACATCATATCATACTAGTTTGTCTCTCCAGAAAAGAATAAATTATTATAATCTAGCAAAGTCTCTAACTTTTTGATTATGCCATTCTTTCTTCTTAGATTTTTCTATATATTATTTATGACACATGGTCTTACAGTAAGACTCCATTTAATGTAGGGAATACATTCCAAGAAAACAAAGCATTAACTGAAGTTATCTTAACAAGTAAATAATGGAAATAGATGAAACAGGACAGTGAATAAAAAAATATACATAATTTTTTTTATTTTGTAACATGTATTATTACTATTGTATTACATTCTTTTTTTTATTTTGTAACATGTATTATTACTATTGTATTACATTAATTACACAAATTTTTGTCACTAATATCGATTTGTATTCATAAATCATTCATGAAAATCAAAAATATTCAAGTAAATAATTTATGTTTGTGATGAGGAAGGATTCTTCCTCATTTGACATTTTTTGCTTTATCGTTAAGAACTCATCTAAGATGAGGAAGGTTCTTTCTCATTTGATACTTTTGTTTTTTCATTAAGCATGATGAAGAAGGTTCTTCTCATTTGATACTTTTTGTTTTTTTGTTAAGAATCATCTAACAAAAGATGAGGAAGTTCTTCCTCATTTGACACTTTTTGTTTTTTCGTTAAGAAGTCATCTAATTGCTAATGTCGATTTGTATTCGTAAATCATTAACGAAAATCAAAAATATTCGAGTAAATAATTTATGTTGGTGATGAGGAAGCCTCATTGACGCAGTACTTTTTGTTTTTTCATTAAGAATCATCTAAAGAAAAATCATTTGCCTTTTCCTCTTTCATTCAGCAATGATAAGACATTGCATCTATGACACTTCATCTTGCCTTTGAACATCTATCAAAATTTGGATCATTTGTATAAACTGATTCGTAATTTCTGTAATAGTGGCTAAACTTTAACTGTAAAATAACATTAATGAACGATCATAAATGTGAACTGTGACCGCAGCAGACTTTTGTATATACTGCACTGAACTGATATCAAATGCATTGAGAGACAGCATAGAAGTATCAAAGCAACAAATTAGTACGATTTTGGATTTATGTGAGTATAATGGTTTGAAAAACCATCCAAAGTGAATCAATAAGAAATATAGAATTTGAAAAAAATGCATTATATTGAAACAGCATTAAACAGAGCAGCATTAAATGGGGTCTTACTGTATTTTAATTTTTGAAATTTTAAATTTTGTTAATTGATTTGTAAATACTGAATTTGAAATATTCTATTCAATTATTTTTCATTTTTAGACTATTATACTGAAGATGGGTTATCCCAAAAATATTTTTTGCTTGGCGCACATAATTTGAATCCTTGTAAAAATGAAATTACAGCACTTGTGAGCAGTCCATAAAGTCTTTATTCATCCAAAAAAACTTTGTTTGGAGGAACGTTTTCGGCTACTTTAAAGCCATTATCAACTCACATATCATAGTTCTATTCTAACAACACTTGTTAGAATAGAACTATGATATGTGAGTTGATAATGGCTTTAAAGTAGCCGAAAACGTTTCTCCAAACAAAGTTTTTTTGGATGAATAAAGACTTTATGGACTGCTCACAAGTGCTGTAATTTCATTTTTATATATTACCTCAAAGAGCAGCTTATTTTGTATTATTTTATGTCTTGAATCCTTGTATTATTAAATAACATGATCTTTCTTGACAGTTATTCATTTTGTATAGCATACAAAGGTAGTCAAACAATAAAAGACCCAGAAAAAATTAAAATAATTTTTTATAATCTAAATAAAATATTTGAATATCACAATGTTTTATTTATTTTGTTTAACATAATAATTAATTATTATATTTTTTCTTTCCAATTTTAGTGAGAGCAATCAAAAATATTTTGCACAAGGGTAGCATAATATAGAAATCACACTGCCAAGTGATCTCTTTAAAGATTATTAATAGTTTAGAATAAGCACAATCTAAATTATTTTTCACAGTTTCATTTATCAATTAATTAAAATGTTGCATTATAAATGATTCAACTATTGATGTCTTTCTTAATATGATAAAACAATGGCATCATAATATCATTATTATGGCATTATATACTCAATACATATAAGTAGAATCATGCATAAGGTATTTTATGAGAATCAAAATTTTTGTTAATAATAAAGATTAAAAAAATAATAATAAAATGAATAATTATTTTAAAATTCTCTTAAAAAAATTTATTTGATATTATATGAGTAGTTCTGAATTCATTCATGAATCACTCCAAGTCTAAGGAGAAGATATATTATGATTTAAAGATTTCCTTTATCTTTTCAAATGAAAATTTTGATTTATATTTGATAACAGAACATAAGACAGAAAGTGATTAATTAGCTTTATATTTATTGCAGAATATCTTAATAATTAATGTAAAGCAATAAAATATTTCATGATCAAGTTAACCATAATAAAAATAAATTAAACTGTTTATATATTTGATATACTATTTTTATGTATTCAGAATGTTAACATTATACTGATGTTAACAAAGAATTATCAATTTAACAATTATAAATATTTATAATTATCTATAATGAAATAAATAAATGCCCTTCAATGTTTTAAGTTTCAATTTAAATAAAAATTCTGATATGCAAAATAAAATTTTCAAATCATCATTATAATTTAGTACACAATACAATTCAGACATAGATAATTATGTTCCTAAAAATTTTATGAAGATTGAATTTATATAAATTTTTACATAATTGTTATGGTAAAATTACAAATTAATAAATCTATTACTCTCCTGATGGCTGTAGTAAACTGTGGTTTGCAATTAACTATAAAAAAAACAAACTGTGCATTAATCACAACACTGTATAAGCTATCAGGACAATCTGTGAATGGCTAGAAATAACACATGATCACCTGAGAAAGAAATGAACAAATAAAAAGGGATATTTCATATTGTAGCATACAAGGTTGTTCAATAAGTTCGCGGAACGGAAATGAAGAAACCAATTTTTATTTGCTTCTATAATAATAAAAAGACACGTTTTGAAGTGATAGAAGCAAAACATGCTTTCTGTTTGTTTTTACAGTAAAAAATCTCACTTTTTGTTACTGTAGAAGCATAAGTAGAAATGTTTTTTAAGTAATCGTGCTATTATAAGAGTAAAACATTTACCTATCCTTTGTGATATCCTATAACAAGTTGTATTTTGCTTTTTGTAAGTTGTTCTGGGCATACTTTCTTGTGCATACGTTCAAAAATACATCATAAATTTTCGTTTCTTTTTTTTTTTTCTTCTCTGCAGTTTTACAGCAGCAACACCACCATTTTAGGGAGTCGAAAGTGTTTAATTTGGGAGGGGATGAGTTAGCATTTATTAAGTTATGTAGCATATCTTCTATCTTTAGTGCAGAGATTGGTAAAGTGAAGATTTTTCGACCCCTTTTTTTTCTTCCCTTCTTCGTTGGGGGAAAGAAAAAAAAAAGTGGAGAAGAATCAGTGTTTTGCTTCCTTGTTCTTTGTCTCAGCGAGATGTCGACTGCTGATCGTGATTCACCGAGCGTGAAGACGTCACGTTACGCATTCGTGCGTCACGTAAACGAGACGAGCTTTAATGAGCGATTATGCATGCCGGAGGTATAAAGTCGGAAAATATATATATATATATATGCGTATATGAATATAAATATATATATTTGTATATATTTATTTATAGGAAGATACAATGAGGAAAAAAAAAATATATAAATTTTGAGGAACAAATTTTAAAGAATTTTGAATGCGTTTCGTATAAATTAAAAATTACGTTTTCCCGTTTAGAACCTGGCAAGGAAATCCCAGAGATTTTTCACAGGTGAGTCACTCTTTAAAAATTCCTAAAAAAAAAAAATCAGGATTTTTAAGAAAACTAAACCATTTTTAAAAGGTTGAAATAATAAATTTACTGTTGGCTTTTATTTTGGGACAAGAAAAGGAAACATAAAACCGATCGGCAAACAATTCAGTTCTTTGTGGATGGCATCTACTTTATGCCTTTCTATAATTACTTTTCGGAACTGTAAGAGGCCTCACGATTGATGCCTTCTTGAGTATCATTCTACGGGTTAATATCGCTGATATTTTCATCGGTATGCCTTCTATTAAGCGATGCAATGCGGGATGACCAAGATGTTCCCTCCTGAATAGCCCAATTACCAGTGAAAAATGTGTGATAGGGCCTAAAAACAGTTCTAAGACCTGTTACGTTTAAAAATTACGCAACACGTTGATTGAGCTGATGTAAAAATCAAGGATACGAGTTGTTAAAAGATAAATTAATGCAAATTATGCTGTATATCAAAAACTAGAGAACCGTTACGAGTTACAAGTCTCACCAAAGAAGATTCACGAGTTGCTAATTAACCCTATTTCTTAATTTATATTTAGATTCGGGGAGTAAGTACCGCATAATCAACAAAATATGAGTAATGTGGCCCACACCTGTGTAGTTTGGAAAGACAGGCGGACGGACGAGGACTCATCATTTGTCATCAATCCCCCTTAATGCTAAATATAACACCCGAGTTTAATATAGGAGGTTGTAAAGGATAGAAAGTTTGAGTGGGATGCTGTGAAAATCTGATCAGAACCGACCTTCGCTTTAATTCTTTAATTTATTTTTTAATAATTTTTTCCTATTTTTTAATTATAGTTCAACTTGTCTGTCTGATTTTTCTGATTTTTACGTGTTTAATTTTTTTCTACAATGAGGATGAGTGCAGTTTTTGACGCGTGTTCGGTACGCGATTGTTGACTTCAGCACATCAAGAATATCAGCCGAGTTTAACAGGAGACCCCACTGATGTTAAAATGTAACGTTTAAAAACGTTTATTTTTGGTAGAGGGTTCTGTTTAGAGTTAAAGGTAGAACTTTGTCTCTCCGCGACATAAAATACGCCGCGATAACCATCTGACTATCGTGGAAGTTAGGGGAAAAAGTAGGGTAATTTTTTAGAATAAACAGATAGGATCTTTGCTATGACAGAGGGAGAGCTAATATGATTCCAACAGAGAAAAGTGGAGGGGAAAAAATATGAATGGTTCGCTTCATGTGGAGCGGTATGTGTGTGTGTGTGCGTGTGTGTATGTGTGTTGTGTTTGTGAATGGAGCTCTTTCTATAAATACAATAGTGTGGCTTCACTGCACGACATTCACGACCTGCAGCGAGGTGGGCATTTTGGCTATGCAACGATACACCAAATTGTAATTTTGCAATATTCAGCAAAAAGTATGGATATCATACAAACGTTTTACTGATTATTTTATAGATATATTTTCAATTTTTTTAAATATTTAATTAATTAGTGCTTTCTGTTCTTCCGCGTTTATTAATTTGTGCATAATAATAATTTCGGAGAATATTGATTTATCTGAAAGAATTCTGTTAAAATTTCTTCCTGATATTACAAAAATGACCCAGAACTTACATCAAAAGCAGTTATGGCATGTTGCAATACTTAGTCTGATATTTTTAACGCGTTACAAAAATGAAGAAAATTTCTGTGCCATTATTACAAACGATAAAAAAATTTATTACCGGATGCAACCTTGTGAAAAATCGACATACATAAAAGGTTATCATCAGAAAAGTCGACATAATAGAAAATTTGTTGTACATCATCAATATCGCTGGATTGGTTGTGAAGATCAACAACAAATTTGTTTCCGTGCATGGTCAACAAATATAGCAGTTGATAAAATACTCAGCTAAGTCATACGTGATTGGTATCATCATTAATCACGGAAACTCATCAGAAATTTTATTTTTTCAGGTATTACGAGACAGGCTCCATCAAACCAGGAGTAATAGGCGGAAGCAAACCTAAAGTTGCAACACCCAAAGTTGTAGACGCGATAGCGAACTACAAGAAGCAAAATCCTACTATGTTTGCATGGGAAATAAGAGATAGGTTATTAGCAGACGGAATATGTGACCAAGATAATATTCCAAGTGTTAGTTCCATTAACAGGTAAGAGTCTCGATGGTTTCTCCACTTCTTTAACTAATTGATGGGTATTTTTTTCGATGCAGACTAAACAAAAAAAAAGACATTTTCTTCTTCTTCTACTCGTAAGCTTAAATAAATAACTACTGGAGCTTTCATAACTTCGTAAGTTCTTTGATATACTTGGTGCTCTCATTTAGACAACTTTACGAATTAAACTGTCAGAGTAAAAGTCCCAAGAGCATTTAGCCTTTTATGTTCTCGTAAAATAGATTTTTATTGAAGTTTCTTCTATTTATTGGTTTGCAGGGCTCCTTTATTATTAAGCTCCTGTTTATGTTAAAGGCCATGTATGATGTCTTTCGTGAAATTTCGTATCAGACTGTAGAATTTTTTTTCTAATGTATTACCGATTTATTTTAAGCGCGATTTTAAAACAAAAATTGTTTTGGATGGAGTAAAATTAGTTTTTATCTTTTCAATCGCTCTTGCGTTTGAAGTGGTTTCAGCAGAAAATTTCTACTGGAACTATTCTTAAAGAATTGATTTAGATCCAAATTTAAGTGAGAATTTGGAATGGAGCCGGTCTAAGTTTGCATATCACTCAACACTTTTTCTGTGGAGATTTTTAAAACTCGATACTGTTAAGGAGAAAAAGCATTCAGATCATCTTGATAGTTGCCATTTTGGAAGGAGTTAATTCTTATATTTTTCTTTATAACTTCTTAATTCTTACGATTTTAAATGATATTTTTGGGAAGAAACCGATGTAGAAGCATTTAAAATTTTGATAATCGCGTAAAGAAGAGAGTTCAGATTTTAGTGCTAAATGCCATTTTGGGAAGGAGCTCCTCAGAAAGATTTTAATTCCTACCTTGTTTAATTTTTTTTCTTGTATAAATCTTGAGAAAAATGAAGCGATAAAAACTCATTTAAACATATTTTCGACCCGATTAATCCAGAGAAACAGTATCCGTGCGTAAAGTAGATTTTTTCATTCAGAAAGTGTTGAGTTTCTACTAATCACTTGTGGCGGATGCCAAAGTGGTTGTAGATAAATAATTTACCGTGTTTGTCGGTGCACTACTGTGATTCTATTAACGAGACCGGACCGTCCTCTTGGCGAATCAACTGGTCCCTCTGAAACTATCCAATATCGAGCCTCTTCCATCTACAATGTAGTTGATGAAAGCTTAAGTCGATTATCCGTCATTAAGGCTCGGTAGTTCGTAAAAGGGAAGGCCAGTTCCCTACTGGAGTTTGGATAACCCTGGGATTTATGGTAGCACAGGAGCAAAGTAGAGAGGTGACTGTGTAAATTGCCTCCGGATAGTAGTTGGGGTATCAAGTGGTTAGCTGAGTAAATCCCTGGATGTCCACGCTGCTTCTACCAGATTACAACTAATCAACGTCACTTGAAGTGAGCTTAGCTTCTCCTTACTGTAGATTAAGGAGGCTCTTGTGCCATTGTTCTCTTTGCAGAGCATAAAGAGTTCGTTACTGCAATAATTAGCTTGATTTGATGTAGAAGCAAAGCGATTTTCTCACTTATCGACAAACGAAAGTCCATTTGAATCTCGTAGAAATAAGCTTTCGGAATTTTTTTTCTTTTACTTTTACGGCATTTAAAGAGACGTCCTTCGTAGAAGAATGAAGCTTTTGTTCTCTGGGGTGGTCTGGTAGATTAGGGGGTATTTTCTCGGGGTGTTGTATGTGGAGGTGGAAAAGTTTCACTTACGCTTTATCTGTTTCGAAGATTTTTTCTCGCTGGAAACTGCCTCAATAAAAATGAGGTGTAGTTCTTTTTTAGAGTTTATAACTGATGCAGTCTATATTTTAGGAAAGTTGAAGGATTTTACAACAGATTGAATATTGCGCTGAAAGAATGTTTCCATTTTCGGGAATCGGGAAAATCTTAAAAGTAAGATCTATAAAATCCCAGTTTATGCGATATTTTTAAAATATTATAGATCACTTTTTTTAGAAAAGGTGACTTTAGGAGAAAAATGCTCCTAAAGAAGAAATTTGCCCATAAAAGATATATTGGATGCATACTGAAGGAGACAAAATTTTCAATGATTGAGTAATTTGAAACGAAAAATTAAGTATAACTGATAATGCAACGAAGACAGGAGCGCAGAATGATGCTCCTAATATAAAAAAATATATATAAAACGAAGAGCATTGGTAACTGTGGTGAGAGCATTAAAACTGTGACTTTTAAGAGGAAGTGGAAGATAGAGTTGTCACCCTGTCGATGCGGTTATTGTTAATAATGTTGTTTTGTGTAATTACGAGGAGGGATCTTTGACCATCTGTCTGACCCTGTCCCGACTGACGTGTTGGTAAGTGAACGTGATGAGTGCAAGCTTACACCCCCAGTCAATAGAGGCAGCCATGCAGAAGTAACGGAGGAATATAGTAGCTGTCCATCAGGGAGAACTCCTGTTAATGCACCTGTGCTGTTCTGCTGCAGAGTGGTAATGGCTGACTGCTGCATTAGTCAAATTCTCTTCCGAAACCAATGCTTTGCTCCCTCGCATAATATTATTAACAATTGTACTCGAGTTATGCTACCGGAATGGGTTTTATTTATTGATTTAAAACCCAGACGGAAATGATCAACTTTGCAACGTTTTTATTATTATTATTATTTTATCGCCAGTTGAACTAAATGATAATTTTTTAACGTGGAGCTCTTCGAGAGAGAGAGTTTTTTCTTCTTCTTCTCCAGCAAAGACGGAATTAGATTACTATTTATATTAGAACAGAAAAATATTTTGGACTCCATCAACCTCGTTTTTTTCTTAGAGACGGACCGATGCGGCGGTTATTGCAGCGATTTTCACGGAAAATGCGTGTGTAAAAAGCTAATCTGAATGGGAGAAGACAGGAAATGTTTTCGTTTTGTCATGGTTGCCAACGGAACTCCGACAAGAGAATCGAGTTTCTAAAACATTCGTTACCTTCTCTTAATTTTCATTTTTTTTACTTAGCATTTTCTTTTTTCGATTTTATTTTTCTGCATTTTTTTTATTTTCCTCCTCGTGTTGCATCAAAGCAAAATTTCCCAAACTGTAAATAATATTATATACACATTTACAGGAATTTTAATTATACAACACGTGTGGTCTTCAAAAGCGTTACATCAGGGAAAGTTGCTATCGCTCCCAAACCGAAAGCGTTAGAAGTTTATCGCTTTACATACGCGTTGCTAATATCTACGCGTATCTAAATTCTAAATTCGTCTACTCGTAGAAAGGCTAAAGTGGTTGCAATAGGTGTCAGAACGGCAGTTACTTCTATAGTAAAATTATCAAACTATATTAATCGTCTGTACTCCGGTTGCCCTTCTGGTAGTTGCCAGGGTTTATAAATCTGAGTGGTGAAAAGGGCTGACAGGGGCGGTTTTTGTGGACAACTACATCCGATCAGTGGGCGACGACCCAGATTGGAGTGCCATCTGCCATTTTGGCCGTTGTCGTGACAGCCAGAATAATGTCGTCATTTGGCCACCCTTCCCCGTATTGTCACACCCAACCTTAGAGAAAAGCGCTGATATCATCAAACTGTTGCAGCGTAAGAGAACGAGAGAGAGGGAGCGATTTTGCACGCTTCAGAAACTAATTTAGGCAACCGAAAACGAGAAATTCATAGCAGAGCGACAAAGAGGTGCTACATCATTTAAAGTTATAAAAAAAAACAAAGGAGGAATGGCGACAATTTTTGACGGTCTAAATATTATTTTTACGAATTGTCTCAAGCGAAATCTCTTGCAAAACTATTTAAAAATCTGCGGATAATCGGCTAAAACCGTATATAACTCGCGTAAACGTAGCTATATCTTTTAAATTTACCGTGCAGCAACTTCTCCCCAAGATTTATTTGGTGTTTATACAAAATAGTTTTTAGTCTCCGGCCGATTAATCACGTAAATGCAAGCGAGATCCGGTAATTTTTGCTCACTTTGCTTTGCCTCTACTCTGTCAGGGGGCTGTCACGTGACTAAATGACTAAGAGTCCTTGGGTTATTTAGAAAATTAAACTCGCCCGCCGCTCCAGGGCGTGGCGGAATGGTCTGATTAAACGGTTCCTCTGATGACCGACGATGTTTGCCTGGGATGGGGTCAACCTGTACCTTTTCCCTCTATCTCTCACTCACTCTCTCTCTCTCTTTCTCTCTCTCTCCACCACACTGCAGACTATCTATTTACACAGACAATTCGATACTTACTCTCTCAGGTACTTCAGCTATGACTGGTAATTAACGACAGCTCAACTGCACCTAGACTATCAGTTATTTATCCCGTAATACGGCCCCTGATAAATCTAATTCACTTTACATATGCGTAAAACGTGTACAGGATAACAATACGTCATAAATTATTTAAATTTAATTTTTTTTTAAATTACTTAAATTTCTAATACCTCAAAAACCATCGTTAATCGTGGAGATGATTGAATATTACATTAAATTATTATTTTAATCGATTAAATCGATTTTTATAAACTCGAAAGCCATGCTGCTTTATGTAATTCCACATAATCATGGCCGAATTAGAGGAATATCTGGATAACCGAAAGGTTTCTTCACATAATTTGGATCCATTTTAAAAGCCGGAAGATTTTTTTAGTTGAATACCAAAAATGCAATCGATTTTGGATTAATTTTGCTTTCACGGGCGATTAAAACAGGAAACAAGAAATTCCGTCTCGATCGTTTAAAATTTTGGCATTAACAAGTGGCGAAGCGATTCTTTAAAAATAACTTCAGGTATTTTTAGATCTTCGCTTTGCTTTCGGGTTTTATCGAAGCGACGGCCATTTTACTGGCTTCATTAAATGAAAAATTAATAAAATTTTATATAAAACAAATATCGATCGAGTTAACGTAACCGTTTAGAAGATAATAAAGGGATTAAAAACCTTGTTCATCCTTAAAATTCCAACTTTGAAGTTCGTAAGACAGATCAAAGCATTTCTCCTTTGCTACTCCCTCAAGAACGATGAGATTTATTATCTGAGGTAGGCTGCGGCCAAAAATTCCTCTTTTTTTTCTTTTTCTTGAGGTTGAAATACGAGGAGTTTCAATGGTATCTGTTTGTATGGCATTAGTATCTATGTCCATGACTAATATTTTTTTTTCTTCTTTTTTATAAGAGACAATTTATGATGTTGATATCGGACTTATTCAGTTGGGATTAGTAAGCTCTTTTAAGAGTTATTTCAGCATTTTAGAAGTATGGAGCTCTTAGCAGTTATTACCCAAATGATGACGTCATAACTGTCATAATGGATAATTAATTAAATTGATTTTTTTAAGAGTTATTTCAGCATTTTAGAAGTATGGAGCTCTTAACAGTTATTACCCAAATGATGACGTCATAACTGTCATAATGGATAATTAATTAAATTGATTTATCATTCGCAGTTTTACCCAAGGGAAGGAATGACTGACTGTCAGCAGTTTACATTATCTAAATCTACACATTCGGCCAGTTTTCGAGAGCACAAACAAAATGCCGAAATTTCGGTTGGGTTTATAAATATTTCCAATCGCTTCTCAGCCAATTTTCTTTAAGAGAAAGTTAACTATTAGAAAAAAAAATGAGGAGGAAACCTCTTCGTGATCAGTTGTGACAACTGGTCAGCACTTCTACAGAAGCGGTCGAGACGTCTCTCCTAATTAAGACTTTTCCGCCGTGCCAGAAGTTTTTTCTTTTAAAAAAAAATCAATTCTTACTGATTTCTCTGCAAATCTCTTCCATGGATCATGAGAATTGAAGCGTCAAAATGTGAAGAAGCTGCCATTTCTCTGTCTCTCTCTTTCTTCTCACTCCTTCATCTCTTTTCCAATTTTATAATTATAATTGAAGAAGATAGTTTGCACCAGGTGTATATTCTGAAAATAGCTAGATAATAAACTAGATATTTTCGAAATACGGCCATCTGGGAAGATGCAAAACTGTTGAAGATGAGCAATATGGTGTTCGGTGCTGAATAAATGTTTATATCTGATTTTTTTCATAAATCTACTTCAATTAATTAGATTATGTTAGAGAACGGGAGTGTTTTATGCAGATTATCTGAGATAATCTATTAATAGATGCCTGAGTCACTAGATGTAGCAGATTACCATTTAATTTATCTCTTTCTACGCGTAATTCGGTAATCTAATCTAGCTTTGCTTTAAATTATCGCTAATTATTCGAGTTACAAATTTATGGCGATTGCCAAACCGACAACTAACGAAGATGTTAAATCTCTCTCGCATTGAACATTCAGATAATTCGCCTAATTTTAAGATTATCAGATTGTTCAGAATACTTTTTCAACTCTTTCTATCCGAAGGTAAATTTGTATACGATTTGGAGCCGGTGAGACGATGTTTTTACTTAATCATTCATTCCATTGTGAATTGAGTACAGCCGGAAGCATGGGGAAACATGTTTCCCAAGCTTGCAGGCTGAAGCAGATATCCTACAGAATTGACTGACTCAGGATGACTTTAACTCTTTGCAGGATCGTCAGGAACAAAGCAGCGGAGAAAGCCAAGAGTGCAGTGGTCCACCAGACAGCCCCCAACGGTGGAAGCCCTCAGACGCAGCCTCCTTCCAACACCACTTCGGTCATCACCCACGCCCCACCAGCTGCACACGAAGCAACGGCGCTTCAACGTCCCTCCTATTCTATTAACGGTATACTTGGTATTCCTAATGCTGATCCTAATGTCAACAAAAGGAAGCGGGAAGATAGAGGTAGTGTGTTCTAGCTAAACTTCTTCCTTCACTACAGAATTAGGTTATAGCAAAAGCTTTCACTCTATTAGAAAGTCAGCGGGCGGACCTTAAACAGCACAACTTCTAATACGGTTAGGAGGAATTCAACATCCTCATCGATCTGCTCATTTTTTGTCTCTTCTCTCTCTCTCTCTCTCTCTCTCTCTTATTTTATTTTATTTTTTTTTTCTATCTCTCTTTCTTCCATCTCGTTTCTTCTTCTTCTTCTTGCTGCACTTCTTCTCTGCTGCATCATCCGTTAATTTGATACAATAACATAATCATATCTTAGCAGATTCAAAGCGTTTTTTCGGATTATAAACACTCATTCGATTAAAGTTTATGAACGGTTTTTGTTTATGAGTGTGGAGGTGATTGAATTTTACTTTCAATTGGCGACTTCTTTTGCTTGCACTCGAAGTCCATGTCAATGCGGGGATGTTTGTCACAGGTTTTTTACTATCCGGAGCAGTGAGAAAATTGTGTTAGAAGACAGTCGTGCCGACTGGAATAATGGTATTAGGGAGTTGGGAGAAGTACGTGCTGGCCATGTTGTGCTTGAATAAGACATACCGTCACTCGGCTTCTAAACACACGCCATGTGAACCAGATAACTCCTACTTCATGGACCGATGGTGGTAAAGATGTGAACGAGATTTACATGCCCTTAAAAAAATGTCCCTCCTTTTCTCCATCGGCTGAAGTGCAGTTACCATTTGAATGGAAATTTTTGCCATTTTTGATATTGCAGCCTACCTCTCTTAAGACCACTTTGTCATTTTTTGAGAATTATTATTATTATTTTTTTTTTTTGAGGGATTAATTTATAAATAGATTTATTATTTTACAACTCACTTATTTTAGTTTTAAATATTATAAAAATGTGCTTAAATTACGAATGAGAGTTACACTTCTATGGGTTTAATTGCATTGAATTTAATTAATTAAACCCATGCGAGATTTAAAAAAAATCAAAACCCGTCAAAATTTTTCACGCATTTGTACTTCTCATTAAAGACAGTCATAACAAAAGAGTTATATAAAAAGATTACAAATCCGAGCATATAAAGGCGATATTTCATGCAGGAAAACATTTCCTGGCAAGCTGACAGCCATTTTTTTCTAAAGTTGGCTTCAGCGAGTAAAAACAACGTATCTTGCCAATGCAGTAGGTTTGTTTTCCTGTTCTTTGACCACTTTTCTCTTAACGGGAGATCCAGCATGTATTGTTCCTACAAGATACAGGAGTAGAGGGCATCCAGGGACTCAACCTTACCAGTTCTCTATAGACCTATAACTCGCTTGTCGTTGACAGGCCCGCTGTAGACCACTGAGGCTATAGTATTGAGGTCTTTCTACCGAAGACCCCAATGGTGGACGATCCCACGGTCAGGACTCGACACAGATGAGCGACCGCACACAATTGCCTGTTTGGAAGGAAGTCAATGAATAGTATACATCTCTCTCCCCGCGGACAGCAACTTTTGGGAGAGACCGAAATGTTTGGTTTGGGCCCCCTTCCAATAAAATCGCCGACTCTATCGGTATAGATATTAACAGGAAGCATTTTCAACAGACTTCGAGTAGAAACAGCGCCGCGCATTCACAAGATCTTGACCTGCATAGGAGGGATAATTAGCGTGTCCTTACGAGGTCTTGCGAATGAGACGAAACAGGGAGAGGTTCTGGAGATTATCGCGTTCGCCATCTTTGATTTCACGGCTGGAAGAAGTGTCGAATGATCTGGTCGACAAAAGAAGACGAAAAATCCCTCGGTTGGCCACAACAAAGTGATGAAATAAAGTATGGTATTTTCCCTAAGTCTAGGGAGGATGTCCGTGCACAAAAACTTCCCCTAATCCTAGGGATTCAAAAAATCGACCGGCCATGACGAAGAAGTAAAGCAGCCATTGACTCGTAGCTTTCCAGCCGAGAAATTGGCTGTCTAGTGGTTCTATCAGCATACTTTTATTCCGAGCTAATTTTTGGCTTGGTTGATATCTGATTTAAGTGGAACCGCAAAGATTAGAATCGTGATTGAGCTCCAATCGATCGCTGCTCATTAGTGTGTCCTTTCACGATCCAGATATGTTCTGTCATTTATTTATATTAAAAAAAATTCCAAAAAAATAAATTAGTACAACATGTTACCCCCTCATGGTTCTCAAAAAAGAGTACACACATATATATTTATATATATATATTTTTTAAATTAGGCGCACAAAGGAGGTTCTTGTGTTTTGCTGTCGGTACTCTTTCTTCGAATGGAGAAACCAAAAGCAGAAGAGATGCCGTTTAACTGTCACATTCCGTACGCAAACATGGAGAATAACATGTGTTGATGTGACAACGGATGCACTTGACGTATTCGGATGTAAACTTCTTGCTTTCTTGCTTTTAATGTTACCAAATAACTGTTTATCTTTGCACGTTATTTTAAGCGCTTCAGTAATTGCTTTAATGGCCATTTTTATATATATTTTTTAAATCGTCCTTTCTCTTTAGCGAAAGAGCATTTCCTTAAACAGTTTATAAATTTTATCTGAAGATATACGTGGAAACATTTTACGCTAAGTTATACGTTTAATCTAGTTGCGCTAACTTTTAACAAGCGCCAGTTTTAGTTTGAAATTATCGAAACTAATCCGGTTGTAAGCATAAAATATGCAAGTTTTAATGTTTAAATTGCGCTTATTTAATTTAGAAACCGAAACCAAATCCATATTGAGCTTGTATTGAGGATTTACTTTCGAAAATCTTGAAATATTTGGTCGCACTTCAGCCAGTGCTGGCGCTTCACAAGATTGTTATATGATGAAAACCTGCAGTATAAAAGTAAGGTTTTCATCAATTGTGTGACGATGATTGGTGTTTCCCCGCTCTCGATAACCTTTCGTTGGCCGATAGGAAAGTGTTGTAATTACAAGGCCAGTGGGTCGCTTCGATAAGAACCGTTGGCATCTCTTGGGACGAGTCAATAGACAGCTGCTGCATTGTGATCGTTCCACTCCAGCAGGCATCGCAGCCATCACTTGTTTTCTGTAATTTCTCCTCTTTAACTTATCCATAACCGCATTTTAACGAGCGACGTCCCCAAATGTGCTCTTCTCTTCAGCAAAAATTCAAAAAATGGAAGCGATGGATATGCAGCTTCCCTGCTTCGAATTTGCCATTGATTTAAAAGGATACGAGCGTACTTAGCTCTTTTTTTAAACCAGGAATTATATTATTAGAAACGTTACGCGTTCTAAAATACTTAAATTCTCTTCCTAGTCATGTTCCATGCTTTGCAAACCGAGGCAATTTGTAAAACAAAAAAAATCTTCTGTAATTCTTGATAGACAAGAAGCATAAATACGAATATACTAATAGAAGAGTGATAAAAGTTAAAAAAATAAAAAAAAAGAAGTGGAGAAGACATCCCGTAATGTTAAGAAGACCAATTTTCGTGCAGATGTTTAACCATTCCTGCACAGTAATGCAATACGTGTGGAAAAAGAAGTGCAGTAGGGATAGTAGATAGATCTAGTGACGTTAATGACATCACAAAATGACATTCTATCAGACGGGCTTGTTCATCCATATTGATTGTTGGTAATGCAAAGCCGACTGCCAGGCATACCTGAACCTCCGTGCTTGCAATACCAATGTCAGCGACTTGCTAAGAACTAAATCGGTAGTTGATGTCATGTCGGACTTAGCATGTCGTCAATTAGCGATGAACTTAAACAGAATGGTTTTTATTTACGGTGTATCAGGCTTCTTGCCAGGAGGATGACTGCCATCTCATAGCAGGGGTTCTGTCGCATGGAACGGAGTGATAATGCATGTCGTTAAAGGAACGCTTCTCATAAAACGTCATCGTAAACAAATATAGACCCCTTTTTTACTTCGTAAAAATAGACGCGTTATTAAGCATCACCTCCATTTCTCGAAACTCCGTGATTAAATGGTTGTTTCTCGGTAGTACCTTACGCCCTCACGAACCTTACTGCTTCTTATGTTGAATAATTTTCCTACAATAAGCATATGATACGTAGGATTAGCATTCATAAGATACAGGCCTGTACCTTTTCAAGAATTATACTCCTTTTTTTCTGCAGGAATTTATTTGTCCCGTTTCCTGTAAGCTGTAACTCGGAAGGCCCTTCGTGATATGCAAGGCCTTCATTTAATAAGCATATGATACGTAGGATTAGCATTCATAAGATGCAGGCCTGTACCTTTTCAAGAATTATACTCCTTTTTTCTGCAGGAATTTATTTTTCCCGTTTCCTGTAAGCTGTAACTCGGAAGGCCCTTCGTGATATGCAAGGCCTTCATTTATTTATATATAGATATGATGTAACCTTTCCAAATATCTGATTTACAATTTTTTCTGGGATTTTATTCATCCCGCAATACAGCTGATTTGCAAGCAACTGCGGGTCAATTTAATGGATTTTTACGTTTGTAAGCTGCCACAAAATGAAATTTGGATTTTGCGCCCTTCAGAAACTATTAAATAATGTATAGGAAAAATTTTCATAAAGCAAAGTTTGATAATTAAATTAATAATCGTTAAAAGTTTGCTTATTGATCCGTCGGCTTAATTGGAGTTGTTGAGGGCTGATGCACTTCGCACCGAGATAACATAGAAAGGAAGATCTCTCTCCCCCCTCTTTGTCCCATCTGTTTCTCATACGTAAGCTAATCTTCCCAATTATTCAACAACAGATTGAATGTTTCCTACTGGTAGATATAATCGCTTGGGATTGGGTCTGCCTTGTTACCCATTACATTCATTGTGGTTTTAAACAGCTCCAACAACCCCTCTCCCCGTAATCTCTACAACGCGTATGCCTTGATGGATTTACACTTCTGGTCAGTGAGTTTTCATAGATAAACATCATTAACTAAACGAATAAAAGATTGCTCTTACTCTTTGTAGGAGAACGGCGGCTCCCATGTTTAGAGAAAAGTGAATTCGGAAGAGTTCAATGGCAAGAATAAAAAAAAATAATAATAAATAAAGCTTTCGAGCAAAGGCCTTATATGAAAATGCAGCTCGTTAACGAAGGAGAAGTGCAGCTCACACTCAAATTTAATCTCATTCTGCCGTCAGTTTTTAAAAAAATTCGCAGTTCTGTAAATGTTTATACATATAATATTATTTTAATTCATAATTTAAGCACTGATTGTCGGTTAAAAAAAAAAAGAGAAGTGTAGCAATAGAACGACTTCGCCTCTTCGATCTGTCAATCAGAGGGATGTAACTCCTCCCGTCTGTCTTCTTTCAGCCAATGACGGTCGAGATTTGAATGGTGACCATTCTATTCACGACGACGATAACAAACGACAGAGGACGCAGTACAATGGAGACCAACTCTATACAAATGTGAGTTGCACATTTTGTCTAACTAAATCTCTTATTTACTCTCCCCCTAGTAGAATAAAGGTCTAGCAGTTGACGCTAGAACTGAAAAAAGGAGAGAGATACTTGCTCGGTGATAATATTAAAAATAACAACAAAAAAAAGTAAATGACTTTATGACACTTCAGTGGCAATTTTATCTCAACAATTGGCACGACGCTTAATAAAGAGGGAAGGAATAATAGCATTTAAAGCTCTCCTTTGTCAGTACAAAGCGGCGACTTAATAAAATTAAGGTCTTTCTAACAGTTTCTGATGATATTAAACCTTTTATCTTATAGCAAATGTGGCCTAAGTGGCCGAAACAGGAGGAACTCAAAGCCACAGCGATGGTTCCCGATTTGGGTTCTGCTACAGCTGCCGTATCAGCGGGTACACCTTATAGTCTCCAGCAGTTTCCGGAACAGGCATTCACACCGGTGGTGACTACGGCCACAGCATCGAATGAGCATGTTAAACAAGAGATCACACCTTATGAGGCCACAATGACATCTATGACGTCGCAAGTCCAATCGTCGGCCGTGTATTCGCCTCCGTTAGGTGAGTTTAATATCCGAACACGTTAAGGAGACTGTTACACAATTGAGTTGGGATGCCAACTGTGCGTTTTTGTTTTTTGAGAGAAAAAAAAATATATGGAAAAAAGACGTCCTTCGAGGATCGTATTCTCAAGGTCTCTTAGGAGGTTTTGACGTCTTTTTGTGCGTTTGGGGTTAGAGGGCTGTCGTTTGTGAGTGAAGTAGCCTTTTGTAAGATTTGAGAATAGTGTTTTCCTTTTATATTCTTCGATAAATCTAAAACTACTATATATTTCCTTAAAATAGTTCGTATTTTTAAAATATCGCTTTTCTTGTAACTTAAATCCACCATCATTAATTTACCCCTCTCCTTCCTAAAATATTTTGAGTTTCTGAAACTACTGCCATAAATCTTACTCCTTCAAATTTATATGTTTAGACTTTATAATATTTTTTCTATCCTTAAATATATTTTGAATAATTATCTCTCATGTAGATGAAGGAATGAAAAATATTTTCCCTCTTGAACATTTTTGTTTATTTTCTTCTGATTTTCCTAAAATTCCTGTCATCTCTTTACACTATTTTTTTTCTTACTTATCATTTTAAACAATGATAGAAGCAATTAACAAGGAATTTCCTCGTTTATCATCTATTATTTCTTATCCTTAAAATAATTATATACTATAAATTTTCTCATAAAATATTTCTCTCGTTTAAATTCTAAAGTATCTTACAAAATTTAGCATCTTTTCTCTAAAATTTCTCTTAAAATATCTTTCGAGATTTAGCAAATGTTAGTCCAGAATTCCTTGACATCTCTCACTCGATAATCTGGAAAAATTCTCCATAAAATGAAAAAATATATATATACACAGAAAATTCCAAATTAGTACAAAAATTCAAGGAAAAAAAAAGAAAAGAAAATATTCTTAAAAGTGATTATCACCATTTCGTCAAAGTTAATTGTCGGACAGAAAGGTGTCACCACGACGACATTTCAGCAAGTGGATTGTTCTCAGTTGCACATACACAGAAATTCCATTTACCGAAGCAGAAGCGTACACTCCAGATTTATATACAGTTCTCTGTCAAAATGCACTAAGAGTAGCAGGATGTGTAAAGTAGTAAAAAGTGGAGTAGAAACTTGATAATTTATTGGTACCGTTAGCTAGTCCTATCTATATGGCAGACTGCTGGTCGGATAGTGATAGCAGGTTCACCCAGCCGTAACTAATACGTTCAAACAGATGCTGAATTTCAACAAAGCTAACCAGTCAAGTAACAAATTGAGTTTTATACTTCGTTGAAGATTTTTCAACACCCGCCACACACACACACTCATACACACATACACACATATACACCAAACTTCGATCCTTCCGTCTCGTTTTTAAATACTTAAAATAAAAAAAAAAATCACGTTTCATTACTCGAATTTAAATTATCGGATACCCGTATTGTTGGCCTTTTTGTGTGGTACATATAATGATCGATACCAAACTCACAAGATAATTTCGTTATAAATCATACTTTAATTTACTTTCCTGAAAGAGTTCCCTATATGTTAATAAATAAATCCGTTACGTACAAATTTTATAACAACACCGTTAAGAGTCGTTCACTAGCAACTGTCGCAATTTAATCGATGTCGATTGTGTTATTCAGGCTGAAAATTTTTTGGTCGCTCAAAATAAAATAAAAAATTTGCTTGCGTTTAAAAAATAAATATAGTTTGGAATATTAATTAAACAGAATGATAAAAAAGAAGTAAATTAACGGAGGATTTTATTTTAACACACCACTGAAAGGAATGCCAGACAAAGATATAAATAATTTGCCAAAAGCTTAGTTCGGCATCTTGGCGTGATGTGGTAAGTAGTTCATTTTTTGGTATCGATTTTGGGTTAACATTCCATGTTTTGGTAGACGCGTTATCGTCGCGTTCTTCGCAGCGGGTGTGATGAAGAGTGAGAAAGTTAACTCTCCTCTCGGTTGCTTCCTTGCGAAAACATTTATTATCCATCAAGGTTATGACCCTAGCAACCCTTTTATTCTACTGCAGAAGAGAGAGAGTAGCTATTCTTCCATCTGTCAATTAGGAAAGAAGGAACCAACATGGCCCCCCAGAGAGACGGGAATAGCTGAAAAGTTTGTAGTTGATGGCATGAAAAAAAAGACATCCCGTCGACTAAAGGATGCATTCAGAAACAAAATGAAAGAAGTAGCAGGAATGCATCTCTTCCCCCCATTCTTGAAGAGTCTGTATGTCACTTAATGTAACGTTGTTTTCCTATGGAAACTGCTTTCGCCGTTAAAGGGTGACTACGAGGAATTGGTCGTCTCTCTCTCTGTCTCTCGCTTTCCCTCTCGCCAAAAAGGCAGCTTTCTCCTTCATGCAGGAGAGCCAGTCGATGAAGCCGATTCTTTTTTCTCTTCTTCTCTTGTCTTGTGCGACAATCAATGTTATTAGCGGCACTCCGATTGTGATTAGAGACAGGAAGTGTCGCTACAATTGTCCAAGTACAACGAGGTTGTCGCAAGACAGCACTCCCTCGAGTGTATTTCTCTGGAGTGTTTTGTTGCCAGTCTCTTATCTGGGAATCTCGGTAAACACGGATTGAGTCTTTTTATGGAGAACTTCCCGACAGGAAACATTCGTAATGCGTTTAGTAATTTAGGCAGGTGATGCTCCTCCCGTTTCTATCTTTTATTTTGTTTTTTCCCTATTTTTTACGTTTTCGAGTTAAGATGCTGGATGAATTACGAATTCCGACTGATACTCTTTGCTTTTGGCAGATTTTTGCAGTCCGGCTAAGAATGCTGAATGTCCTAATGGAGCAGATTTTTATCTTTTTTTTTATTCTAAAGCGATAAAATACAGTTAATTTCATTCATTAAGCGACTGAAGTTGAATGAGACATCCTCGATTTGTGCGAGATTTTATTTTACCTAGCTACATATATGCCGGTAAAACTGTTGAATACAAAATCTCATACAAACAGAATGTTTCTGCTTTAACGCTCAATCACAGTATTTGCTTCACTCACAATTATATATCTCAAACACCTAGGGGAAAAATAAAAGCGGTAAAATATTAACACAAACAACATTATATCAGTGGCAGATAAATTAAAATCCTGTCCAGATTATAGTGGCAGATAAACTAAAATCCTGTCTAGATTATAGTCCCAGTCTATCTTTATCACGAATAATATTCTCATATGCTCGAAATAGATATAGATTTAGGTTCGATTTTTGAGAATTTAAGTTTTTGAAGATTGTTATGATCTCGGCAGGTAAACTAAAATCCTGTCCAGATTATAGTGGCAGGTAAACTAAAATCCTGTCTAGATTATAGTCCCAGTCTATCTTTATCTCGAATAATATTCTCATATGCTCGTAATAGATATAGATTTAGGTTCGATTTTTGAGAATTTAAGTTTTTGAAGATTGTTATGATCTTTCTGCTCAGCTAAAACGGAGTTGGCTGCATAAAACAGTTTAAGGAGAATGATGGTTGTTCGTATTTTTATCATTATTAGATAGGTCAAATCTTTAATAATTGAAATTTTTACCTTAGATATTCAAGACATATTTAACTAACTAAAGGAGAAATTTTCTTAATGCATGCTATGAATAGAATGCTTAAGAAAATCTAGCTATAATTAAACTATAGATCTCGATAAACCCAAACACAGCATAACAGTTTAATAACATCTGAACTTCTCTCACTAAAATTTCCTTTCAGCCGAAATATAAAACGAAAACAATGCCTCACTTCACCAATATATACTCGACTTCCTCAATAATATAGAATATAAAAAAAAAGTGGAAGCAGAAGTGGTCACACACGACCGATCACACCTTCAAAAATTATTACATCCATCTTTAGAACCATGACTCATCATCGATGACGTCACAGATGCAGTAGAGCGGACCAAAATGTCAACAATTAGTGTCTTTCTTTTAATTTATAACCTTTTCTTTTTTTTTTTAACCGAACAGCACCGTTTTTAATCTCTCTTGGTCGTTTTTTATACAGGTAGTGGCTCCTTGACACCGCTCACACCCATCAGCATGCAGGAGGTTAAAGTTCCCATGGTGAACACGCTAGGAACCATACTAGATACAGGTTCCGATGTTCACCATTACCAATCAGGTATTTTTGATGAAAATATTTTAAAAAAAAGGAACTAAAATAAAAAAATGGGAGCAGCATGTACTGTAGAGTCGGTGGAGGATAAAAAACAAATATATATATATATTTTACATTCTATAAAGCGCTGTGGTGATGGTTGGTCTGGTCTGTGCTTATTAATCCAATCTCTGCATTATGTTTATTTATTTATTTATTTAATCCAGCATGTTTGTAAAATATTATCTAACATTATTTATTAATATATTTATATAAAGTTTTATTGATTATTATGCTAATAATTTTACTTAACATTTAATTTTTTTGTATATATTTTTTTTTAATTTTGAATTTTTATGTGGTTGTTCTGCAATGATTAGATTTATTACTGATGCAAAAAAAAAATTCAGAATTAAATTTTGTTGGCAGAATTTTTACGTACATCTCGCTCAGTTCGTCTAATAACGATTTTCTAGTTGATCTATCAGAATTTGAGCTTTTATGCCAAGTAAATTTAGATTTTGAAACCTAACTTAGCCTTTTAAATACCAGAATTCTGTATATAATTCGATCCATGAAAGGTTCTAAATCCTAAACTTGTTTAACTGATGGTCTAAAATCTCAAGTACTAACTAAACAAAGTCGTTATGTGGCTCGGAATAATCAGTTTCAACTGAACGTTATTTACTAAACCAAGTCGCAGTTATAAGTCCGTTATGTATAGTCAGTTTCAACTGAACGTTATTTAATAAACCAAATTGCTGTTATGTAGCTCAGAATAGTTAGTTTCAACTGAACGTTATTTAATAAACCAAATTGCTGTTATGTAGCTCAGAATAGTCAGTTTCAACTGAACGTTATTTAATAAACCAAGTCGCCGGTTAAATCCGTTATGTGGCTCAGAATCATCAGTTTCAACTGAATATTGTTTACTTGAAACTGATGATTCTGAGCTACATAACGACTTGAATACGACTTTGTTTAGTTAGTCCTTGAGCTTTCAGTTTATCAGTTAAAACAATTTTCTCGGAATCATCATTTTCAAACTTTGTTTAAACATGTTTCAAATCAAGTTGTAACTGATCTTTCGGAATGGTTCGCATTATTTTAAAGAATCGAGTCCAAATTATACTGAAAAATTACAGAAACCGATCTTCTAACAGTAAAATAAAACTCTCCAATTGAAATTTTTTTAATCGGATCTCTAAAGCAAGCAGTAAAAAAATCATTACAGAACAACCACAATTATGCTTAAATGTGTATTGCTAAATTGTAAGGACAATGTTGTTACTGCATGAAATACGTCAGCATGTGACGTCCTGCATGATTTCCCAGTAGGCAATAGTGACGTGACTAGTACACCATCTCCGGCAATGGCTGAGACCCCCACGTCATCTTCGTGCCTGACCATCTTGCAACCCGTTCAAGGCCCAGCACTTAATGCTGTCAACACGTACGGCACCACACTAGGTACCTATGGACAGTACCCAGGCAAGTGACTTATCACTACAGCGCCTATTTTTCTTTATTTAATCTGGAAAAATTCCTTGAAACTCTATATAAATCTATATATTATTATTATTTTTATTTGTTAATTATTTAAGATTTGCAGGTGATTGTATTTTTACGTGTAGAAATTCCAATTTACACTAATCGGAAACAGTTTAGAAACGATAAAGACCAGCTAAAAATTGTCCAAATGTCGAATACAAAAGCATGCTAAAGGCCCTTTGACAAAGAGGCATTCAAATTATTTTTAAAGTATCATCCCTGTTATAATCTTAATGGACTATCTCTTCGGATGTCATCGGGAACAACCTCTTTTCGCCGGCATACAGCAAAAAGGGAGGAATTCCATCACGTTCCAAGGATGGCATTTCACTTACAACAATATATATCACGTCTGAGAATCCGAGAAATAAATCTGCAAAGGGGGGTAAACGTGTGCCAGATTATTTAATCTGGAATCGAGATCAGTCAGACAAGAAGGATGATACCTTGCATGCCTTACTAATCAATCTATACGCGTTCTAGACCCCCTTTATAAACCTCAGTTGTACACTTTGCCAAGTGAGTTGGCGTAAGTTTAAATAACGTCCGCCAGATCTCGCTGTTGAAATATGAGGATGACATGGAAACAATCCATCAAGACAGACTCTTGTATCACCGCCAGACAAATAGACGTATACTCCGATGACTTAGCGATAAAGTTTCTGGCAAGAAACCAGTAACGTTATAACACTAGAAGGTCTTTATTACGGAGATTGTAGGGTTCGAAACTGGCAACAGAACAACAGACGCCTTCATAATGAAGAAGGAGTTGTGTGGGCGGAGTGGAGGACGGCGAGAACTTGCTACAAAACATCTGACTTCTATATCAGTAGCTCATTTTAACTTCTCATGTTGTCAACAATAGTTTTTACGGATTTTTTAAAGAACAAAGACCTTCCTTGTGTGTAACAATACCTTTTTGCCCATTTTTTTAAACAGGAATGAAGTCCTTCCCCCGTATCTCTCTCTCTCTCTCCATTCTTCTACCTACGCCATATCTTCATCATCTCATTGTTATTTTATCCTGCCAGATGTTTTGTTGACTTTTGCAACTTACAGAGAGTGGGGGGAAAGGTTGTTGTGGTAAAGCTATATTTACTGTTTGGTCTATTGGGCTGTAAGGTGAAACGAGAGAGATTATAAATAATTTTTGCTTTTTTTCTTTCTTTACTTTGTCTTCCTGATCCCATCGGACTCATCTATTGGTAGTTCCTAATGATTTTCCTAGATGCGAGTGACAATCAGTTTCTTTAATGGTAACATAGAAGGCTTTATTTTTTATTTTATTTTATTTTTTCTTTCAAATCTCTAATGGGTTATTTAATCTAGGTTATAATTCTTTCCTTGTTTATAATGGGAAATTTATGTTAATATAATGTTTCTTTAATTTAGATTCTCTGATGGCTTTAATGGTGATCGGAGCTTGATCAATCTGCTTAATTTTTTTTCTTTTTTGTAGGAAAAACATAATTTATCTTTCTTAACACGTTATCTTCTCTACTTACCGAGACAATGAGTTAAATCTGTGTATTTTTATGGTAATTTATGGTTAACGTGCTTACGCTAAGTCATCATCAACACGTTCATCGTAAATTAATCCTGAACGACCTTCACAAATCGGACAATATGAATGAATAAAACTGTCTTGATGTTACTTATACACGCGAAAATTATTAATTTAGACACTTTATAAGAAAAATATAATTGTATTAAGTTAATCAGTTACGGTAATACATTTTTAAACAAATATTTTGTTAGCCAAACGAACGATTTAAACAGAGCTTTGATAATAAAGTTTGCATCCGGTCTTCGTTGAATAGAATTAGACTGTTTAATGATCATAGTAGAGAAGAAAAAAATGATGTAAAAGGTTATTGATGATGTTCTCCTTCCCTTCTACAGTTGCAGGAACGGCAGTAGCAGGACCGACAGTTACAGGAGTCCCTGGCACAGAATATACTTACACCACTCCATACAGCCAATATTCATCAGCAGCTGCATACGGAGCATACGGATATGGTTCTGGTGGGATCATCAGTATGTATTGGTGAATATTCATCCTATACTCTGTCTTTATTTAGTTTATAAGATGATAATATTAAAATTTTCTTGCTCGACAGCAAGAGAACCGAATGTATCGCTCTCTCTCTCTCTCTCTCTCTCGTTACTGATGCATTAATTAACCTATATGGCGTTATTGAAGTAGCCTCTCACGCTAGTTTAATTATTGCAGTGTAATTTTCTGTTATTTAAGCGATATTTTAATTACTCTTGTTAATGTTAATTGCCGAAGAAGAATAAATTAGTATACGAGCCAAAGAACTTCTGTTCTGTTTTTGAAATGCAAGCAGCGAATGGGATGCGTGTAAAACCATTAACGTTCCATTAATAAATTTCCAGATTTTTTTTTTTTTTGCATTTTTATGCGATCGTTACTAGTGACGTCTTTCGCAAAATTCCATAAATAAAATTTTGTTTATCAAGCGAAAATTTTAGGGAGAGAGACAGAAATTCGTTCGACGGCGTAACAAAGAGATGTAGCGATTCGCGTGCAAAATATTTCGATTTTGCTCAGTAAAACGTATGCAAATTAGGTCCCGATACGTAGGGAATAACGGTGATGCAAGCCCTATAAACAGTACGCCGCATAAAGGACCACCTTCGACGTTTAATGACCGCATCACCCAATGGCTACAGCATAACTCAAGGTCTCATTTTAAATTTCAGATCCTTCTTACTACTACAGCACGAGTGGGCGTCCTGCAACTACCAATCCGGGCCTGACATCATCAAGCCTCAGTCCGAACTACAAATCATCCGAACGTTGCTAGTAGCTAATCCACCAAACATCGGGGGAAAAGCAAAAGTGTCTGGTTGTGACGTCAGTACAATTCTATCTATCCAGGCGAAACCGAACAACGACTCGCAGGGCTGACTACCTCTATCTCTTATTTTTTATTATTATATATATATTATATTATATTTTGTGTTGAAAATTTTTTTCTCTTGGAGTCAACGACACTCAAGAAAATTTCAAATTTTTTGACTCGACAAACGAGAAAAAAAAAAGAAGGATGGAGACGACAAAAAAAAGTTGACTTTATAAAAAAAAAAAACAAGAAGTTAGGAAGAACCGACGAAACGTTGGTCACTACTAGACTACATTCGTGTGTTTGTACATGTGTTTTTACGTATATGTGTGTACTTGTCCGTGTACAGTATACTTTTTCCAAAAATTACAGCCCATACCAAAGAGATGATAAAAAAAAAATTAAAAAAAAATATTAAGGATGCGACCTTCTGCTCCTTATCTCTCTCTCTCTGTCTTTCTCACACTTTTGTTTATTACTGATTATCCTAATTTTCCTCGTCCTTTTTCAAAAATTCTGTCTCCGGATGGAGGGCATACTTTTTATTTTACTAAGCGATTCCAGAGGGCTCAAAACTCATATAATAGTGTCGATCAAAACAAAAACCACTACTCTAGCTAAACACAAAGCCCTCTGTTCTTCACTAGGGTTGAGAAATTTTGAACCCAACTCTGGGCGCTAGTCACTGATCCTGTAGTCATGATTATAGTCACAATATTTATATTCATAAACAATAAGTTAATGTGGAGAATTATGTTTTTAAAACACGTATATATATACATATTTAAGGTATACATATGTATACATATACACGAGTATATAAATATATAAAAAATATATTTATTTTTTGGGCCTCTAGAACGAATTAATGAAATTCCCATAAAAACCTATGGTAAATCGATGATCGGTTAACGAACATTTTCTTTGAACTGATTATGTTGTGAGATTCCAAACCCCTTTCCCCCTGCTACATATTCGTCTACAAAAATTAACAGCTTTTGCATACGTATTCGTCTTGGCGACATTGTGTAGGTGTTTCTGTAAACAGTCACCAGAGATAAACATCTACAATTACCTGACAGGTCGGCCGTGGATGTATGAAATACCACCTCTATTCAAAGCGTGATCGCGGAGTTTGTGACGTCATTAGCAATAAGCCATTTGTATATATAGTTTGAATGGAAGTTAATTTAATTTAATCGATAAAATGATATCGAATTACATTATTTATACATATCACGATTTTGTATTATTATGTACAATCAAACTTATTAACAGGAAATTTATTTATTAAAATAATAAACGTAATGTAATTTTGTTAAAAAATTTTCATGCGAAAAAATTTTAGCATGAAAAATGCAATATAATTAACAAATTAAAGAATTTTTTATTTAGCATATTCAAGAATTTAAAGTTTCCTTTTCTTTCTAGAATAATTTGTAATATTCTTCATTAAACAAAAATTTTTCAGAAATATATTACATGCACTTACATGCATTATTATTACATAAAATCAGCCTCATTGTATTTTCAGAATCATGACCTTGTTCACAATAAGGATCATTAAAAACAAAACCATCCTCAAACAGTTTTTTCAAATGTATAATTTGTCAAAAATTTTCTTTGATTTTAAAGGCCCGAAAACCAACTTTCGTGAAGTGATACAATTTTGTTTAAGATTACACATATATATCACAGCGTATACGACTATTTCTGTTGGATAAGTGAGTCCACCCCTATCAAATGTGTGAACCATTTCATTCCTACAATGAACTTCTTCATCAGTAATTAAAATTTGTTTGCAGAAAATACATTTTAGTATTTTCAAAGTGGAATATGCACAATAACCTCCCAAATATGTAACCACATTAAAATGCTTTTGAATTAATTGAAAATCTGCATCATCAACTGTAATATTCAGGTTAACCTCTTGACTTTCTAATGTATTTGATAAATTAATATTGTCATTCCACTCATCATCATCATTATCCAATACATTAATGCATATTACTTGTTTCTTAAATGGTAATTCACACTTTATACTGCTTTGGAAGCGAAATTTGGTTTGTCTCTCAAATAATTGTCGAATAGAAATGTGATATTACCCTCCTTCCATCTGCCTATACTTCCTAAATCGCTCTTCAATTGAATCAGTCTGAATCTTGCCTGGTGATATGTATTGTAATCCCAACTCTCTTAGGCAGTAATTACATAATTCAAGCAAACAGTAAGTAGTTAGCTTTAGAGCCTGCTGAGTTTTTTTTTTTTTTTGTTAATTTGCTTTTTTTACAGTCAATTTTCTCCCATGTATCAAGCCAATCTAGAAATTCATTAAGAAAGACATTTGTAACATCTGCGGGTGAATTTGTAAGTGGTTCCATATATTTATTTTTTGTCTAATGCCCTTCAAAAGAGTCGTAACACTCATAATTTCCCACCAAGTATTGATATAATCAATTAATTTAGCTGTGTTTTCAAAATTTGGAATATTATTTTCAGCACCCAATGAATACAATCCCTGTGACACAAATCTATTAAATATTTGTAAAGCAAGCTTAACATTTTGTCTTTCCATTACTGAAGGAGATTATGCCTTCAAACTAAAACCATATCCATGCTTTATTAATGAATTATTTTCAATGTAATGCAATTTTTTTAAAGCCAGTTTTTTCAAAGCCCTAAATGAAGCAGTCAGAACATTTCCATTCCAGCCACTATGTATATTACCAAAATCAGGATACTGGAAGGACTGATTTTTTTAAAGCCTTAAATGAAACAGTGATAACATTTCCATTCCAGCCACTATGTATATTACCAAAATCAGGATACTGGAAGGACTGATCATCATCATTTTGATTTAATCAGTTATTTCGAACACATTTTATCAGATGAACAGAATCTGTTGCAAAAAATAAGGGTCTTATATCTGAACTTGGATGTTTATAAACTATTAATATCTTTGGTGGATCCATAAATTGTGACATAGCTTTCTTGTTTATAGTATTATTGTCTGTTACAACACAAATTACTTTAAAACCAATTTCTTCCAAACTAGAATAATTTTTTTAACATGGCATATAAAGATAAAAAATCAAACTGTTTCACTGGCAAAATATGAGCCACTTTAAATGATAACAATAAACTAGAAATCACGAACACAAAGGCACTGGTTGCTGCCATACTATTATCATAAGCTGCTCCTACAATGTTTCCTCCTCTATAATCATAAAAAGTTTAAGATGAATTTCATCTACCATAAGAATAACTGTATGTTCCTTTTCAGTAAGTGATTGAAATTTCAGCTTAATATAGTTAAGGAAAAAATTGTCTTTTTTCTCTAAATATGGAAAAATATTTAATGAACTACAAATTCTTCGAATTGTACTTGGATGAGGAAGAATCAAATTTTCACTTTCTCTAATAAAATTGTAGACATAAGGTGAAATGGAATGTATCAAACAGGCAAAAATCAATAGTTCATTAGAATATCTGAAATTATTTTTTTTTAAACATAGTAATTGCAGCTGTTCTTGAATGAACATAATAAGATTTCATGATCAGATCTCTCTCTTTTTAATATTTTCATTAAATCTTCAATGGCTTTTACTACTTCATGGTCAAATTTATTGCACTATTTTTGTAACTTGTCAATAATACGTAGCAGATCGTTGAAGTTCTGCAAAATGAACGGAAATTTAAAATTTTTAGCTTCGTGTAATTGATGAACTGGAATTTTTTTGACAAATGAAGAAACTTCCATTTGTTTGTTAATTATAATTGTAAAATTAATTTCAGGAACAGGAATTACCTGTAAATTGATTAAGAATACATGTTCTGATGAAGAAATAACAGTCCATCTCGTGTAATTGATGAACTGGAATTTTTTGACAAATGCAGAAACTTCCATTTGTTTGTTAATTATAATTGAAAAATTAATTTCAGGCACAGGAATTACCTGTAAATTGATTAAGCATACATGTTCTGATGAAGAAATAATAGTCCATGAATCTGGGATTCCAAATTTTTGAATATACTGAATGACATCTGTTAATTTGGAAACCTTTCTTTCATTAATATACACTGACGGAAAAAAAAATCCCAACACAAGAAAAAATTATTGTAGAGTAATGAAATTAATGTTCTCCACCTTGACACGTTGTAGAAAATTATTTTCTCGTAAAGTTTTCTTACTATTTGCTGATGTTGTATCTGAACTTGGATGTTTATGAACTATTGATATCTTTGGTGGTTCCATAAATTGTGACATAGCTTTCTTGTTTATAGCATTATTGTCTGTTACAACACAAATTACTTTAAAACCAATTTCTTCCAAACTAGAATAATTTTTTTAACATGGCATATAAAGATAAAAAATCAAACTGTTTCACTGGCAAAATATGAGCCACTTTAAATGATGACAATAAACTAGAAATCACGAACACAAAGGCACTGGTTGCTGCCATACTATTATCATAAGCTGCTCCTACAATGTTTCCTCCTCTATAATCATAAAAAGTTTAAGATGAATTTCATCTACCATAAGAATAACTGTATGTTCCTTTTCAGTAAGTGATTGAAATTTCGTGAGCCACTTCTTTAAATGATGACAATAAACTGGAAATCATGAATAAAAAAGCACTGGTTGCTACCATACTATTATCATAAGCTGCTCTTACAATGTTTACTCTTTATAATCATAAAAAGGTTTAAAATGAATTTCATCTACCATAAGAATAACTGTATGTTCCTTTTCAGTAAGTGATTGAAACTTCAGCTTAATATAGCTAAGGAAAAAATTGTCTTTTTTTTCTAAATATGGAGAAAGATTTAATGAACTACAAATTCTCCGAATTGTACTTGGATGAGGAAGAATCAAATTTCCACTTTCTCTAATAAAATTGTAGACACGAGGTGAAATGGAATGTATCAAACAAGCAAAAATCAATAGTTCATTAGAATATCTCAAGTTATTTTTTACAACGTAGTAATTGCAGCTGTTCTTGAATGAACATAATAAGAATTTCATGATCAGATCTCTCTTTTTTTTAATATTTGCATTAAATCTTCAATGGCTTTTACTACTTCATGGTCAAATTTATTGCACTGTTTTTGTAACTTATCAATAATATGTAGCAGATCATTGAAGTTCTGCAAAATGAATGGAAATTTGAAATTTTTAGTTTCGTCTAATTGATGAACTGGAATTTTTTTGACAAATGTAGAAACTTCCTTTTGTTTGTTAATTATAATTGAAAAATTAATTTCAGGCACAGGAATTACCTGTAAATTGATTAAGCATACATGTTCTGATGAAGAAATAATAGTCCATGAATCTGGGATTCCAAATTTTTGAATACACTGAATGACATCTGTTAATTTGGAAATCTTTCTTTCATTAATATATTGTTCATTTGTTTGAATGTTCTCCACCATGACACGTTGTAGAAAATTATTTTCTTGTAAAATTTTCTTACTATTCGGTGATGTGCGAATAACATTCTCCTCCCGCGTGATCGAAGAAATTGGAAATTTGGGAAAAATTGAAGGAATTACTTCTTTACTCAACTTCTTGTTTTTTAATGGTGCATTGATCAATTGTCCTGTTTTTCATCATAACCTGGTGATTCAGTGAAAAAGTCAGATGATGAGAAATGCAGTTCACATACCTGCATATGAAAAAATTAAAAAACTAATTAAAATGCACTAGGAAAAACAAATCACAGTATAAATAATACATTTATTCAATATAAGATTTTTTTTACCTTAGTATTTTGTGTTGGAATAAAATCACGTCTTTAGATAACTAAAATTCATTTTTTTATGTAATTCTTTGTCTTTTGGAAAAGAATATGTGCTAACTTTTGGACCATTTCGATAATTCCCACGACAGAAAGGAACGCAGCACTTAAACGGCATACCAGAACTAAAATAAATTATTTTGTAATTTAATACACTACTTATAACTTTAACTTTATCGAGAAATTCTATTATAAGATTTTACTTAGAAGATATATACAATCTTACTTTCAAAAGTACCCTTAACAGTCGTAAAAAATAATTAGAGCGATCATAAACAAATAAAATTGTAAGAACTAAATAAAAGTTTTGCTGAAAGAGAGAGAGTCACACAGATAGAAGTAGCTATGATAGGTTACCTGCTGTTCCTTGGAACGTATCCCCGTGTTAAACGGGGTCTTACTGTAATTATAGTATCGGGTGGGGCTCAATATTTTCAATTTTAGCATTTTGACGGGTAGATGGTGTGTCGGTTTTAATCTAACCGGCTAATCGTATTCGTCGGACACACGACCACAGAGAAACCCGACACTAGCCATGTCCATTTTCCTTTATCCATATATCTTATACCTTATTAGCTTTAAATCGAACTAATAAACGTATGTCCAAAAATTACAATTTTTAATCATAAAATCATTTCCGACTTCGATGTGTGGGCCAGGCTCAGTTCTAGCGAGTGTCATCGGGATCGAATACTTTTTGCCATTTAAAACTTTATTTTCTGAATATAGACTGTGTTTATTATTATTTTTTTATTATCCAAGAAGAGTCTTTTGTCATTTCCATTCCTTAAGCTACATTTAGACGATGCCTCTCTACAGGCAATGTTGTATGCAGAATGACGCGCGCCTCAATGCGCAACAGCCGCATGACGCATGCAGCTTGTTCACACACAGAAGACATATTGCAGAAAATTCCGACACGAAAAGAGTTGTACCAATACCATCTCTACTCAAAACCTGATCGCGATGACGTATATTTTCCGTGACGTCATCATTCGTATGTTAACACGTAAATAATGAGGATGGGTGAAACAGGACAGTGAATAAAAATATATACATAGCATTTTTTATTTTATTTTCTAATATGTGTTATTACTATTGTACAGTATTATATTAATTATAGACATTTTTTATTGCTAAGATATTATGAATGATTTATTCGTAAATCATTCGTGAAAAAATTATTAAAATTAGAAAAAAAAAGTTTTAAAAACAAAAAGCAGTAATCAGATTTCTGTAAACTATAAACAACGAAAAAATATTGATGAAAGAAAAACGTTCTAACTTGAAGGAACGTAAAGCAGGGCTGGAGTGTCGGCAGGAAAATGTGACTCCTCGGGTACTATAGTTTAAAGGGGCAGCATTTGGATTTAAAACAAAAATGGGATAATTGTTATTTTTATTACTATAGAACAAGGGTGTCAAACTCAAAGGCTAACATGGGCCGAAATAAAAAGGTTTAAGTTTAGGTGGGCCGCAAAAAAAACTTCAATATTCATAGAAACATAAATTTATTTCGAAAAGTACAGAAATAAAAAAGGACAAGGACAATTTAATGTTTTCTTCCTGACACTTGGCATCTCTTCTCCGCTATTATCTTTCCTACTTCGGGAGAAATATTGCTCGCAGTGATTACTTTCAAAATTGATCCAAGGTGAGCGTCGTTAATTCTGGATCTGATAGGAGACATTTCCTTTCATAAGTGTGCTCGCACCGATAAGTACTTCCAAACATGGAAATGATTTCACATGCAAATCTTCGTGTATTTTCAAGCCTGGCTGGTAAATACTTATAAAATTCAGGCACGCCAACTTCTATGAATTTTGCCTTCATTTAGAGAGCATGAATATAAATTTCAGAGAAACGGTTTGTTTACATCAGGGTTTTTCTTAACTGGGACAAATTATACGTAGTCAGTAGGTTGCTGAAATATAAGCTGCTAATATTAAAGGGGAGGGTGAATGGTACGCCTGCGCGTAGTTTCACTACATACGTGCAAACATTGAACAAAATATGGTCATTATTATTATTGTGTACGTTTTGTTGGCTGGGCCGCAAATATAGTCATTGTGGGCTGTATGTGGCCCGCGGGCCGCGAGTTTGACACCCTTGCTGTAGAATAACATTGATAACTGATCATAAATATGAACTCTGACCGCAGCAGACTTTCGTATGTACTGCGACCAATCATAAATATGAACTCTGACCGCAGCAGACTTTCATATGTACTGCACACAAACGCACTGTGAGACGTCATATGAGTATCGATGCAACAAATTCCTGCGATTTCGGATTTATGTAAGAATACGGTTTGAAAAACCAGGTCAAAGTGAATCAATAAAAATATGGAATTCGAAAAAACCGCGTTATATTGAAACAGCGTTAAGCGGGGTCTTACTATACCTGTATCTTTTTAATTTGGAAGACTGTTTTATCCGTAGATGATGGGTCGAAATCCACCTTGTCATTTTAAAAATAACGCAACACACGGCATAGTAAAACGACTAATCTATCACTTGACGCTAATCACTCAACCAGACTGAACCCTAAGATATCGATGTCTTGCGGTTTCGACACTAAAACGAATAGAAAGAGAGAAAATACGAGGCGACGGCTATCGAATTCTGTGGATAGACTATCATCGTCTGGCCATATTTTATTTAAAGTTATTCTAAAACTGGTAACATGGGTCTTTGGCCTTACTCACTAATGTAGCGTTAGAAGAAAAATAAAAAAGTTCAAAACAATAACTTCTAGTAAGTCGGACTAACTTGACATCGGAGGCCCGATGACCGAGTGGTAACGCTATCGGCGTGCCACGCAGGAGGACTGGGTTCGCGTCCCGGATTTTTTCGGGGTACTGGGCCCGGCCCGGTGATACCGTCCTTCACCATCCGGCCCCCCTACACGGGTGTGGGTGCAGCCCGTGGCCTTTCACCATCCGGCCCCCCTCCACGATTGTAGATGCAACCCGTGGTTGGAACTGGCCCCGCCTCCTTAGTAATCTCCGATTGAAAAGGGGGCGTAAAATATGCAAAAAAACTTGACATCGAGTTGGGCGGTCTACCAGAATCTTTTGTAAAATGAGTAATTACGCGACACCATCGATATATATATATATGTTACCGCTAAAACCCGATTTGCCTAGTTGAAACTAGTTTGAACAAAGCCCATTCGTGAATACTAGTACAGTGGGTGATCGGTTAACGAACATAATCCGTTCCAAGACAATATTCGTTATCCGAATTGTTCGTTAACCGATCATCGATTTACCATAGGTTTTAATAGGAATTTGATTAAATCGTTCCGGAGAACCAAAAAAACATAAATAAAAAATTATATAATTTCTCACTACGTTTATTTGATATATGTAATAACAACAATATATACATAGTCTTGCATTTTCATTTATTATGTTTATTTTCCGATAAAGATCTGTCCAATTATCGATTGCTTTTTCTCTCCTTCAGGATTTTTCAGAAGTGATTAATAGCATTGTCGTGGTAAATCTCCCCAAATCTATTGACCTCAACCTGATATACTGTAGGTGCCGTTCTAAGACCAAAAAATTGTAAAATCTCTCTCTTACCTTTAATAAATCCTTGCTTTGTTTTACGTTGTCTCCGAGTACATTTTAATCGGGAAAAACTATTGTTCTTCCATCCTTACCCATATGTCCACCAACGCACAAGGCCTAAGCATATCATTCCGTTAGGTTAGTTAAGCCGAAATATCCTCATGGAATATTTCGGCTTAACTAATTTCTTCACACATTCTTCTCTTTTTTTATCTGGCGGCGGCCACTTATAGAGCCGCCATCATCACAGGCTGACCAGCACCCATGACGGGGTCAACCGGAAGATTGAAGGATGTGTTTCAAAGGGCTGGGCCCAGATCCCTCCTGAAAAATTGGAGGAGTAGGACCCCCGGATCTTCCAGAATATTAAGCCACAGCTTTACCACGCAGCCATCGGGCTGACCTTTATTCGGTCAGTCCACAGGTTCCACAGTTTGTTCTGTGAAGTGTTCGTTATCCGTGGTCGTCCGCGGGTCCCACAGTTTGTTTCTGTGAAGTGTTCGTTATCCGAATGAGGCTGCGGATCCCACAGTTTGTTCTGTGAAGTGTTCGTTATCCGAACATGTGTGGGTCCCACAGTTTGTTCTGTGAAGTGTTCGTTATCTGAACATGTGAGATCACAAGTCCCACAGTTTGTTCTGTGAGGTATTCGTTATCCGAACATGTGTTCGTTAACCGAACATAAAAATCTTTCAAAAAAGTGTTCGTTAACCGATCATCCACTGTATTAACTAGTCAATACTAGAATTCACTAAGGGTAGGTTCAGACATTCGGGTCACCGATTTATTTGAAATTTTGGATACTTGTAGTAGTCCCCTAGGACAATATAATGTGTGAGTAATAAAGTGCATACTCAAGCATTGATCGAGTAAATCGCGAGAGAAGTTTCGTATTGAGTTCATATATTCTAAAATTTAATTAATTGGAAGTTTCGTATTGAGTTCATATAATCTAAAATTTAATTATAATTCGAAGTTTTCGTATTGAGTTCATATATTCTAAAATTTAATTAACTCTCGAATGCAAGTGAGTCCATATAATCTAAAATTTAATCATCTTTCGAATGTCTCAGTAGCGCAGTGGTTGAAGATTTGCTTTTATAATTGCGTGATCGCTGGTTCAATTCTTAGCTTTGGCAGTTTTTTATTTTTATTTATTTATTTTATTATTATTATTTTTCTCGGTACTTGTCTTTTATAGCGGCTCCGCCGAGAAAGCGATCTAATGTGATCGCGTCCAGTCGCGTCGCGGCCGAGATAGTTTTAGATCACGTGGTAACTAATAACGATTCTTCCCGCCCACCGACTAATGTATAAAATACGAATCGACAATTCCGTTATGTTAAAGATCCTAACGGTGAATGTCACCACGTGATTAACGGTTGAATGTCACCCGATCAACGGGAAAGATGGCAATATTTGCTTCAGAGTTAGATGCCGAATTTAAATTTTTATATTTAAATTATTATTCATAAATTAAATGATAAGAACATATATTAGGACACAAGCGGAGGTCTTTGGTTCGAAGAAAGTTTAAAACTCTTAGCGTAACATATAAACAGAGGAGGCACGAATCGCTTCGATGTTTCACAGATATATGATAGACTTATATCTACCTTATAGAATTGTTAAAAAGGAGATTATGGAAATATGATGATGAAAAATATGGCGTGGGACCACGCAGTAAATAATTCGTTATATGTTTAATACTAATTGTATACGAAGGACTTAGAAAAAACTGCTAAATCCACTTTCCTAAGTGTTTGGGATAGCTTAAAAAACTGTTAAATCCACTTTCCTAAGTGTTTACATAGCTTATTTTATAAAAATCTGTTAAATCCACTTTCCTAAGTGTTTAGATAGCTTATTTTATATGGACAAATGGCATCTCCTACACCTTTCTTAATTAAAAGAAACTGCTCTATGTTAATTTTTGACTTTCGTGATATGGATCCACATTAAAGGCATCAAAGAGTCGAATGTGGCTCAAAAACCGCAACTCAACCACTGTGGATGTATACAATATCTAAATACTGATTTTATTTAATTCCTGTAAATCAATAAAATCAGCTATTTAGATATTGTAAGATATATTTCAAGAATTCAATTATAAATTATTTAATTCTTGAATTTAAAAATTTATTCTATTAAAATATACATGGTATAGGGAACGAGAAGTTTGTTGGATGATTAAAGAGTTCATTTTGGGTATTTATTAAAGTGAATATCATCCAAAGCGCGGTGGCATCTTACCCCGAATATTCGGGGTAAGATGACTAATTGTAACTTTTTTAAAAAATTATAAATCATGATCCGATTGTTATTTCAAAGTTTTTGATGGAGTCATGTATGCAAAACACTTGTAAGTTTAAGTACAAAAAAATATGAAAATATTCAAATTTAATATGAGTTTTAGGGTCAAAAAGAAAAAGTATGGCAACTTCCCCCGATCCACTATATATGTCACAGGGGAGCATCAGGATTTTAGAGACGCTTAGGTGAGGGCATGGCCAAAAAAAGATTGGAAATCACTGGTATAGAGGTTCTTCTGGTAACATTTCTTTGTTTCATAAATTTGATTTTAATAGAGCCGGTTGGCCCTTAATTAATTGACGTATGACCAATTTAAAAATCGACGAATTTTTGGATGAGTCGGATACTGTTATGTCTGATCGTGAGGCTGTTATTAGTTCCACATGTAATAAATTCCCCCAGTGATGGGGTTTAGTCGATAAACGAAAAAGCCGAATTGTTACCAGAGGTCTTTTAATGCTTCTGGTGGTGGTAAAAATTTATTCGATGCTAATAAAATTTTAGAAGATGGCTTGGGAAAAACGTTTAAAAGTCGAGTACTGTATTTACTTAAAATTCGAAAGGATTTTCCTTCAAAAGTTTTTGGAAATGTGATGAAATTTCGCTTTTTCCTTTAATGGTCGGGATAGAACTCCAAATGAAGTGGTCAACACATTTGATAATTATTTTAGCGCTACCTAAATTAATAATGCTGAGCTGTTTTTTAATAGTAATGCGTTTTTATGTCCGTGTTGTTTCTTGGGGAAATGGTAGACGCTATACATCACTTAAAATCGTCATATTTTTATGCTAAAAATAATCCATCTTCTATATTATTTAAAAAGATATTTATTTTGTATAAATTCTGTTTTCCCAAGCAATTTATAATAAAACCTATTTATAAAAAGTAACAAATTTGATTATAGTCTTTTATCATCTCTAACGAAAATCTTGGATAGGATTATTTATAACAGATGACTCGATTATTTTACTAATTAAGGTAAATGTAGGGCCGACGGACATCATTTAAGAAAATTAGTCGTATTTAAGATATTAAAACTGGCAACTACATATTAGAAGTATGTTATATATTGTATATATATTTAAATTAATAATGCTGAGCTGTTTTTTAATAGTAATGCGTTTCTTGGGGAAATGGTAGACGCTATACATCACTTAAAATCGTCATATTTTTATGCTAAAAATAATCCATCTTCTATATTATTTAAAAAGATATTTATTTTGTATAAATTCTGTTTTCCCAAGCAATTTATAATAAAACCTATTTATAAAAAGTAACAAATTTGATTATAGTCTTTTATCATCTCTAACGAAAATCTTGGATAGGATTATTTATAACAGATGACTCGATTATTTTACTAATTAAGGTAAATGTAGGGCCGACGGACATCATTTAAGAAAATTAGTCGTATTTAAGATATTAAAACTGGCAACTACATATTAGAAGTATGTTATATATTGTATATATACGCGCTTATTTTTCGCCATGGAAATGACAAAAACTCGATGAGGCCAGAAGAGATTTTTTCATTTAAATTGGCCATTAACTAAAATTGATGTCTTAATAAATAACGGTGTTATATTTAATCCTAGTTTCAAAACTGTTATGCCCGGTGCTGGTTAATTGGAAATCCTTTCCCGTGGTTAATGTGCCACCGCTATGTTTGTTTTGTAACTTTAAAGCGCCAAACTGTTGCGAAAAGACACGCCTGTTTATTTGCCATTTAAAGCTAAAAATATATATTTTATCAAATGTTATTTATATGAAGCTGATACTTATATTATTAGATGCTATTCTATTAATGTATGGTACTTTATTTATTGGTCTTGTCTATATTAAAACTTTTACAGATACGATTAGTCCTGGTGAAAGAAATTCGAATCGATGATAATTAGTTAAAGAAAACACGATATTGGTGGCCAAGCTTTTCAAATTGACGGAATGCTATTAGTAACTGCAGCTAAAACATAAGGTTTAGCCTAATATAACACTTATATTATTCTAAATAACATATTAAGAAGTCCAATGTAGATTCCCAAATTCGGTCAACGTAACATTTTTTAGGATAGTCGATATCACTAGTGGGAAAGAAACCCGAGTAGCATCAATTTCTATGGTAACTTCGATAAAGAAAACGGGCCAGGCAGACGGAGTGTTGTATAAAGATAGTGTAAATGGCTGCATTACTCGAAATATCGTGTAGAGAAAATGAAAACGATCCATATTTTGTCGGTGGTCGAGAAAACAGGTGTCCGTTGACCCCATACCGAAGGGACCATTCTTTATTATAAAATTTTAGCGCTACCGACCCAAGTAAATGTTAAGTGTTTCGATAGCTTACATCTGACCGAATATAATAATAGATATTATCATCTCTTAACCAACGGCCACGCTAATGATATATTTTAGGATATTTTCTAAAATATATCACAGTTATCTTTATTTGATTTACTTCCAGGCCAATCTAATTTAATAATTCTAGGAATATCCATGGTAAAATTTCAAACCCATGCGATTTATGTAAAGCGTTTGATTTAGTTCCATCTTTTTCTTTATATATGGTACAGATCAGAGCTGCCCACCCAGTCGATGGCCAATCTCCGACTCTCTTGTTAAAAATCAATGAAATATTAAGATAATTTATAAATGAAATCATACATCGATAGTTATCACTCCAAATGCGTGTACACTCGGTATACTCTATTCGGCTAGCTTTAAAATGGTTTTTTAACTTTCGTAGACCGCGGACCCCCAAGAATTAATTCAAAGTTTAAAAATTAGCATTAAAGAGTAAATGCTCTCGTCTTACAATTTAATATTTTTCCGAATACTGGCAGGGTCACGCGGACCGCTGGAATAGGCTACCCATAGCAATAGCTTATTCTTCGTGGATATCTCCATTGGTCGGGTATAACCTAATATCTTAGCAGATCATTAAAAAGATAGGAGCCACGATTAATAATAGAAGGTAGAACTTTGAAGAAAATGATAGACGTTTCAGAGACATCGGAAGAGAAATTATTAGAACGTTTTCAAGCGTTCAAACTGTCATTATTTGAGACTACAGAAGGCCAAAAGTATATCTATGTATGAAAGAGAAGAGACTAGAAATAAATTTTGTTTTAACCAAAACAACTATCACGGATATTACATGACAGAGAATACAATTTTTTTATTGTTCAGAAAAAAATGTTTCCAAAAGTTTGAATAGTTTCGAGTTAACATCAGATATGTGTTTTTATCTGGAATTATTGATTTGTGATAACGAGATTTAACTTCATTATGTATATAGAGAAGCGATTCCCAACCTGGGATACGCGAGAATTTGTTAAGAGGCAAAAAGAAAATTAACAATGATGAAATACCTTTTAATAGAAATAAAAGACTTTCAATTAGTTATTTAAGCGGTTTATTTTATTCCAATTGTTGTAATATTTTTTAAGATATGAACATAAATATATTATCCATATTATAAATTATGTTTTTCTTTATCTCACCCGACGCCTTAAAAGAACAGTCCAGGTGTGTGTTTTTTTGTGGGGATACTCATAACTGATATACCTAATCAAGGAGTGCGTGGGCAAAAAAGATTGGGAACCACTGACATAGAGAATGGAATAAGATTTATATTTCGGCTATGCTTTTTAAGTATTTTGGATTGGAAAGAAGTAGGGTAATGTTTGTAATTCTTACTTTTAATGAACGTTTGATCCACTCCCGCTAAAATAAACAATAATTTGTAAAAATATTTATACTTACAAATCAACCAACGTTTCCTGCATCGATTCAAATAAGGGAATTTTTATTTTATTCTTCGACAATATCGAGTGGATCCTTTTTCCAGGCGGATGATGTCAACCATTTTTTCGATAGCCAATCGGGACAGATTTTTGAGTCACATTTGTCAGGTGGTCATCTGAACCAGTCTGGAATCTTTCGTAGTTTGAGCGTCTTTTCGATTTTGTAGCCATCCAGTGGAAAGCCCTTGGGCAGCGTAAAACTTTAATCTCATCAAATTCAATCAATTTACGCTTCATTTTGCTTTTGAATCGGTATTAAATAGGAAAACATTTCGAGAGTTATTTACCAAGAAAGTTCCTATCAGGAAATGATATTATAAAACCTAATTAAATCAGCTAAAGAAAAATCGATTGATATTTTAAGATGAATATATTAAATAACTTTTTATCTAGGTCCCGTATTCTTTATATTCTCCGACTATTCCATTCCGGCTCTTCGATCCATATTATCCAAATTAGTAAACGCAGATGAGACAGGTAAGAATTTCATTTACTTTTTCTTTATTCGATAATTTTGTTTTCACTGTTGTAAATAATATCATTTTAATCCAAGATCTTTTCTTTATAAAATCATCTTTTCAAAAGTTATCAAATTGACATTTCTAAAGGTCTGAAGGCCTGGTAGCTAAACCAGCTGATCATTCCAAGTGCTAACTGATCTTTCTTTGCTGGTCGGTACCTTCGATATTATAGAGCAGTGGTGGTTGTTAAGCCGTTATATCACACTTGGCATATTCTATACTTTGCAGTAGTCATTTTGGTAAACCTGTCGTAATACGAACTGCCCAAAACAGCAAATTACTTCATAATTTTTATATTAATTTCTTTCTTACCTGATATTTAATCGATTTAGGGGTGGAATATTGCTGAAATTATCCTCAATAATTCACAACGAACGATAATCGATCGGATTATATCCTGCCGCGGAGTACCGCCATTACCATCTCAGTCCGCGCTCTCCAGTTCACATGACCAGTTTATGACGAAGTCACACGTCATATGACACGTGATAAACTTTTCCAGTTAAGCGTGGTTTCTCTCGCGCGCGCGAAATTTTTATTTTTAATATTAATAAAACTTTATAAAACATCATATCGATTATAAAGCTTTGCTTGTTTAAACTATCCGTAATTTTGTTTTATGATA